>APFE031021219.1:1335-13935 GCA_000404065.3 Pinus taeda
TCAGCAAAGAATTAATGCTCTTCAATTTCTTCCAGATGAAATGCAAGAAATTGGGTTGAGGAAAGGGGACTTTAATTAATCACGTGTGGCAAAAAAGGCAAAGGAACCCAAACCACCATTACATGGAATGTTTGGAAAGACATATATTGGGAGATTTGCAGACATCAAAGACCCATTAGAAGAGGAAATTGCGCAAAAGGAAGCAGAAAATATTGTGGAAGATGACAATGATGAAACTCTAGAGGATGAAGAGTTTGGATTACGTGACATTGTTGATTAAAATTTAAGTTATACCTGGAAATCAAGCTTTGCAATGTTTTGACTCTGACATTTCATGAAAAGAATAATCAATGAATTAAAGTTGTTATGTGTTCAATATTTGTAATTTGTGATTTTCGCATTGATTTTTAAGTTAATTATTATTTTTTGAAAAAAAAAGTTGTTATTATTAAAAAAAAAACAACAAAACAACAAAAAAACTATTATTTAACTATTTTTAGTTAAAATTTTCGTATAAAAATTGTGATTTTCGCATGTCAATTGTAGCAAAAATTATCAAAACGTGTAGTTTTTTAATTATATTTACGTTAAAAATGGCTATTTTTTATGTCCATTGTTAAAAAATATTGTTTTTTAGAAACAATTATTTCTTGTGGATTGAAAAATTAATTAACAATGTATAAATATGTAGAATATTCAAAATTCAAAATATCAACCTTCTTTTTTAAATATGCGAAACAATAAAAACCTCACTACAAAAAAAATAAACTTAAAATAAAAACAAGAAAATATGAAGAAAAAGACCACTTCAAAAATTATTAAGTTTACAAAATAATTATTTACATTTCATACATTAGAAAATAAAAAGAAGTTAAAAAAGAACCTTTTAAAAAAAGAGTCTGGTGCAGAATTACCACGTTTTTAAATCAGTATAAAAAACACTACCATCATAAAACACAATGTACATAAAAAATTTATAGTGCCAAAAACTAAGCTTTAAAAAACACGTGTGTTCCGAATAACCCCTTTTCGAAATCGAGTCACATTTTTGCTATCTCTACAAAATGGGTAATAATATGGGTTCGCGTTTCAAAGTTTACATTGTTATAATTTCAGGTGTATTCACAAGGAAGATTTACCTTGGAGTGAGTTTGAGCAACTATTTAAGAAGAAGTACTTGTCAAAAAGGTGCTTTGATGATAGGGAAAAACAATTTATGAAGTAAATATGGGTTCCATGGTAGATGAAGAGTACACTAGCAGGTTCTTGGATTTACTGAGGTATATGCCTTACCTCACAGAGGAGAAGGCCAAGATTCAAAGCTTCATTAGTGGGTTACCGGTTGCATTTAAAGACATGATTGAGTTCGATAAGCCTAGATCATTGGAGAAGGCCATCGGGAAGCTAAAGAATTGCTATGAACAATCGAAGTGAAAAACTAAGACTAAGCTAGACTGGAGAGGTAATGAAAAGAAAAAGGGAAAATGGGAGAGAAAGTGAGCAAGACCACAGGACACAGGAAACAAGGAGAATGTTGCACCACCTAATAGGTTCAATGCATCAGAGAGAGGGCAAGGACATCAGCCGGAGGAGCAGAATAAGGAGCTTGTGTGATGTTGTACTTGTGGAGGGGATCATCGCAAGAGAGATTTTCCATAGTATCGGAGTGGTAGAGCTAAGATCTATAGTGCGTAGGAGGCACAGACTGGTGGGGATGTTTGTTGAAGAATCTAGGGAAAATTAGTTGTAGTGTGATTCTTTGTTACTTGATAACAATTTTTGGAGCCTTTTTACCTTTTCTTATTAGCTTAATATTCTTCTTATTAGTATTAATGCATGTGTGTGTGCTTCATCAAACTACTACCAAAACATAAGAACAAGAACACAAGATGTTGGCTCCATGTCATGGCCAAAACCTCTCTTCTCTTGAGAGCAAAATCCTTTCATGAATTTCTATTATTGAAGCTTCTATTGATCTTTGCCAAAACCTATACCGTTGGAAAGAATATGCTCCAAGCAAAATTCAAGTCCTCCCTTCTTCCGACACTTTGTTCCTTGACACTTTGTCCTCCTTCTTTTGCCACTTTGTTCTTCCGGCAACTAGTGATAGTCCTTGTTATGCTAACTCTAGAAGAGATACATATCTTTGATACTTAGTGAAGTCTTTCATCTATAAGAATACCTTCCTTATCTTGTCCAACTAAGCTCCTTCTTGATGTGTAGCTACACACTTGTTATGACTGTAGTGCCTAGTTTCTCACATGTGTGGGAGGATTCCTTCCAGATTCTTATGATAGAGTCTTCCTTTCTTCCTCACTTGAGTAAGCATCTTCTTCACTTGAGAGACAGACCTTGTAGGCCTAATTTGATAGCCCAAACAATGAGATATATGTGACTGTGATAGTGTTGTTGTAATGACCACAGATAGCCCTCCTTTTCTCTCACGTGTGAGTGTAATAAGCCCTAGAACAGACCTCTTAGGCTCAGTGTTTCTTCCTTCTTCCTCGTTGTCCTTGGAGACCCTTTTCTCATCCTTTTATTACCCTTTTCTTTCCTCCTTACTTGGTTAATTTTAGAGATCCTTCATTGTGTTTTATTGGAGTGGACAACCTCTATTTATAGAGGATTGTCCCTCCTTTTAGGCCGACTTGTAGGTCGACTTGTTGAGTAGACTTCAGATAGTTTCTATGCTTGAAGGAGATTGTTTGATCGTGCCTTTTCATAGGAGGAGACTTGAATTTTATTGGAGGTATTCCCTTAAATTTAATACATATTCATACATGGTGTGACATGCCCTTAAGGCCTTCAACATTTCCTTTTGACTATTTGACTCACTTATAGCACTTAACATGTGCTAGACCTATTTCAATAAGCAAGAAACTCATTGAAATATATTATAAAAATAATATTTATTTTCTTGAATAAATAGAAATATCAAAAGTACATTTATGAAGACTAAACCTAGTTACATTTCCTTCAATAGTCCCTCTAACTACGGAGGTATTCATATAACATTACAATGTCTTTGGCTATTATCAATCTTGAATAATTTGCATAAGAGAAATCGGATTTGTAATCCATCTATGATAGCATCATATCCATAAGCATTGTCATAGTGCAAGGCCTTGACGAACAACTCCATCTCTTCATGAGATCATGAGCTACAATGATGGCAAGACCAATGATATATAGACACCTTCATCATTATCTTTCAAGGTACATACCCACCCAGGTGTTCTCTGAGTATGACCTTCTAGGACTATTCTTGTCTTGGGTTCCCAGCCCTCAAAAAATATCGGTCCTCTTTCCTACTCTTGTCTTGGATTCCCTACACATCCTCAAAGAGTATCAAATGCCAGATGATTACCCAATCCTCCCATTCTTTCTTCCTAAGTGAAGACAAGAATGTTGTGTCTATCTTGTGTCTACATTTCCATTCATAGCCTTCATCTAGACTTACAGTTGTTAGTACCGGTCTAGTGCATGACCCATGAAATGGAAAAACATAATCGTCACTCCTTTGCAATCAGGGGTGATCCAAAACTCCCTTTTTATCAGGTACTTGTCATAGCTCCCTCTGAACTAGGGACTTTTTCATTCATCAACAACTTCTTCTTCATGGGTTCCTCAACTGCTTAATCCCCTTCCTTTATTTGATGTCATGAAGCCTTTTTTTGAAATTCTCCTAGGTAGGGCACAATCCATCGATCAATTTCCTTCCTAGTTTGTCATGTCATTGATTCCTTCATGGAAGTGGCTTTTTTTTTTTGGCTACTCCTTTTTCATCTTGTCCATGCTTTAGAATACTCTTCTCCTGGATGCCTTGTTGCACTTGTTTGTTTACATGTTTTGACCTTGCATCCCATCATGACTTCATCCTGATATTGCTTCAACATTGCCTTTTCTTTTGTTGGATGGCTTCTTCATCATGACATATTTGTAGAGCAGAATCAATTATCTACATCTTTCATACCTCCATGGCCTTCATAGGTGTCAAGGGTCCTTCCTTCCTTTGTCAGTGTTGTCTGACCTTCTTTCGAGAGTTATCTTCAAAGTATCTTGTTAGATAGTGATTCTCGGTGATCATGGTGTTCTTCACATGCTTGATCTCTTTCTTCATTTGCTTCTTCTTAGATAGATAGGTCAACCATCTTATGCTTCTTGTGAGAGAATTTCTTCATTTCTTTCTTCTTAGACTAGTCAACATTTCTTCTTGCTTCATAGTCAACAACCTTATATTCCTTATGTGAGCATATTCTTTTGTTGAACTTCATTGCAATTTAGTACATGCCTTCGAGCATGTCCTTAGCAAAAGAGATTCTTTCATACTTGATCATGTTTATATAACTATTCCCATGAGTCAATAATACACAAAAGATAACATGACTAAACTTTGATGCATACATACCTCATCTTGATTTTCCTTTGATCATCTTAGCTTCATTTGGTTGTCCTTGGTGTGGCCCTTCTCGCTTCATCTTAGCTTGCCTACATATCATATTTTTCTTGAATCCCATGAATGATATTCCCAATGAGACATCTGCTTTGGTTCATGAACCTTATTTTGAAGATTCCATCATTGGATCTTAAAGACCCTTTCCTTACAAATGTTTCTTTTCTTTTGATGATGGAGGTATTCTAATATTTCTTAATCATGATAATTTTTCTTTCAATGTGGATGAGGTCCTATACTAGGTATGCTCCTTCTACAAGAATATCTTGAGCTATATCTACCAAGCTCCTATATTCTCGAACATGATTCTAACCATGCATTTTTTTCTTATTTATAAATGCTTCTTCTACATGAGTATTTTAACTCTATGTACATCATGCTTCTAGATTCTAGAGGGTGTTTATAGCCATGTAATTTTATTCTATTCCTACATACTCCTATACTAAAAAACTTGAAAGAAGACTTGAATTAAATAGTTTGACTTAGTTAGAGTAGAGATCCGAAGGATCTTCCTTATTTTTCTTGTTTTCTTCTTTCATTTCTTGATTCACATGAGCTTCTTCCCTTTTCCTCTTGTTGTTGTTGTACTTATTAGATTAGGACAATTCCTTTTAGAGTGTCCATATTCTTGGCATCCAAAACAGTGGATTTTGGACATGTCTTTTTTGTTTGTTCTTCGTAGACCAAATTTGCCAAATTTACCCTTTCTTTTGGCCATGGTAGTGAATTCTTTCTCCTTTGATCCCACATCTTCATTTTCTTTAAGTCTGGTTTGCTTTGTCCTGCATAAATACCAAATTTCACTGAGTGTGGTCGCTTCCTTCTTGGCATATATTCTTGAGGTGAAGTTGCCTCAATCCTCAGGTAGAGCATTGAGTACTACATTTTTCATCTCCCTATCAGACATGGCTTCCCCAAGCTCTTGAAGTTGATCTCTTGTTTAAGATATTTTCATGAAGTAGGGATCTATTCCTTTCTTTGTTATCTTCATCTTGTACAATTCATTCCTTAGAGATATTACTTCTCTAGTTGTGGATACCGAGAATAGCTCTGCTAGCTTATATAAATTTATTTTGATGTTTCAAATTTGGAGACATAAGGAATGAGAGATTCTTTGATTAATTCTATTAGAATTATTTGTGCTCTTGTCTCATCCTTATTCTAGTTAGCTAAGGCTTCAGTTTGTTCCTTAGCAAGGATAGTGATATTCCATTTGATATGTTCTAGAAGTTCATTCTCCTTGAGAAGTAGATCAGTCCTTTTCTTCCATATGAGAAAGTTATTGGTACCTACCAATTTTTTTTTTCCTTGCAAAAAGTCATTGATGTGTATTCAGAACGGGGTGTATACTTACTTGATAGATTTTTGACATGTAGTAGATTTTCTTCCTCCTTGAAGACTTGATGACTTTCCTTCCTTGGATCTTGATGTTCTTCAAGTTTCCTTCTCCAAGTGGACTTGCTTGATGATGAAATTTTCTTGATGACTTGTAGCTTGATGTAGGTCCTGCTTCAATTTGATCTTCTTTATAGGTGCCTTTATGTAAGCCTCTTCTTCTTTCTATGTAGACTTCCTTGATCAATGATGGATTGGAGTCCTTCTTGTCCTTGAAGTGATTGAGACTTCTAGGCTTGATGTTTAAACCTTGTAGATGTCCTTCCTTAATAAGTGTTCTTGAGTTTCCCTTTCCTTGATGTGTCACCTTACCTCTGATACCAAGTTGAAGAATATAGGGAAAATTAAGTGTAGTGTGATTCTTCGCTACTTGATAACAATTTGTGTAGTATTTTTACCTTTTCTTGTTAACTTAATATTCTTCTTCTTATTATTAATGCATGTGTATGTGCTTCATCAAATTGCTACCAAAACATAAGAACAAGACACAAGATTTTGGCTCTCTTCCAGGGCCAAAACCTCTCTTCTCTTGAGAGGAAAACTAATTCATGAATTTATCTTATTGATGCTTCTATTGATCAATGCCAAATGCTAGACCCTTAACAATAATATCCTCCAAGCACAAGTCAATTCCTTCCTTCTTCTGACACTTTGTTCCCCGACACTTCGTCGTCCTTCTTTCAGCACTTCGTCCTTCTGGCAACTGGTGATAGTCCTTGTTATGCTAGCTCTAGAAGAGATACATATCTTTGATACTTAGTGAAGTATTTCATCTATAAGGATACCTTCCTTATCTTTTCCGATCGAGCTCCTTCTTGATGTGTAATTGCAGACTTGTTATGGCAGTAGTGCAGTCCTAGTTTCTCGCACGTGTGGGATGATTCCTTCCATATTCTTGTGGTAGAGTCTTCCTTTATTCCTCCCTTGAGTGATCCTCTTCTTCACTTGAGAGAGAGGCCTTATATGCCTTGATAGCCCAAACAATGAGATATGTGACTGTGATAGTGCTATAGTAATGATCGTAGATAGCCCTCCTTTTCTCGCATGTGTCGTTGTAATAAGCCCTAGAACAGACCTCTAAGGTTTGGTGTTTCTTCCTTCTTCCTCATTTTCCTTGGAGACCCTTTTCTCATCCTTTTATTACCCTTTTCTTGCCTCCTTACTTATCTGATTTCAAAGCTCCTTGATTGCATTGTATTGGAGTGGAAAACCTCTATTTATAGAGGATTGTCCCTCCTTTCAGGCTAACTTGTAGGCTGACTTGCTTAATTCTTTGTAGCCCGACGTTTTGAGTAGACTTCAAATGGTTTCTATTATCACCCCAAGAAACTCTCCTAGGTTTTAGCTCAGAGATGCTCGGGAACATTACAAACTCAACTTAATGTTGGAAATGGATGAATGGAAGGAATGATGCTTGTTCAAACCAGATAACCACTTCTACTATGCTTAACTCCAGACATGCGTGAACACCCCCAGACTACAAGGATTTAGACCACCAATTACTCACTATTTAAGGATTAGGTGAATATGGAGAATACTGACCACACCAGCAGATGCACAAGACCATGTGACGGCCAGCTACAACCAGTAAATAGGTCTGCAAATCTATTTCCTGATGCACAGACAAGATGATAGCTCTTTGGCACTAAGTTAACAGAAACCTGAATAACACATTTACTGATACATACAAGATTTTAACATAGAGGTAGGATGATAGCTCCCC
Source organism: Pinus taeda (assembly GCA_000404065.3). Classification (NCBI taxonomy): domain Eukaryota; kingdom Viridiplantae; phylum Streptophyta; class Pinopsida; order Pinales; family Pinaceae; genus Pinus; species Pinus taeda. Next base: position 8,907 of record APFE031021219.1, read on the forward strand.
TAATGCTAAACATCAAGAGTTCAAGAAAATTGTATAACAGGCATAGCCTAGAATAGAGTAGAAGTGAAAAGTGAGCAATTAATAGCAAAAGAAGCTTATATTAGCTGAAAATGAAGACGAGACACTGCAAGTATCAAAGTAGTTACAGTCTCCAAAAGTTGAACCTTACATTAACAACAACCATCAACCCTGATTACCTCTTGTTTCTGGGTATATATAGGATTTTAATACAAAGGCACTCGACCATTCTAAGTATGGAGGGGTCATAATTGACCACCAACCGCTTTAACTGCCTGATAGAGATTTTGAGTGCGATTGCTTGCTGTAGTGGATGGATTTGATCTTTTCCTACACTTTGTTGTCCTTCTCGGGCAGGTGGAGTGTCGTAGAGGATAGAATTCCATAATTTTTAAATGAATTCACCTGCTCAGGCTTTGTCCTTTTTCTCCTTGGTCATACTGTTTCTTGAATGTAGTTGTTGAAGATGAAATGCGCCGGGTACTGGTAGATGATCACCTTTGTCCTTCGGGTGCATGGGACAATTCAAGGACGTGGATAGTCAGGACAGATGGAGGAGGAAGATCGGCCATTGGATCTGAAGGATGGATGGTGGGGATTGCTTGGCAAAGGGTATCGGGAAATACGGAAGCGAAGTGGACACAGGCCGTTGGATCTCGGGTGGACAAATCTGACGGTCATTGGGCATCGAAGATGTGTGGAGTTTATTAGGCAGAAAAAGCGGTTTCGGCGGCAGGCGGTATTGATCGCACCACTTTCGGATGATGGGCAGTAAAGGTACGAAGGCGCGCGATCCCATTCAGATGGTGACGTGTGGCGGCAAGGTATGCGCAAAACCTCTTTTCATTGCAAGTTATCGCATCATTGGTTTGCAGTGTGGGAGGAGCGAATGTCATCCGATCGCAGTTGAGATGATCGGACGGTGTGGATTCGATCGCATAGGTTTATGTCGGATATGATGGGGAAAGAGTTTGTAAATGCACATAGTCATGTGAACATAGTTATATGATGGTTTAAGCTTTGTGCTCGGGGTTAAGAGCAAAAATTCTTTATGTGGTTTTTAATGAAAGACCGGGGAAATGGAGGTGAAACTAGGATGAGTGAGGTGAAGGGAAGGGCGAGGTAAATGGAAAAAGGTGAGGATAACTAGTGTAGGCCTTGTTAGCACCCAAATCAGCCTTAGGCTGAAGGAAGGCAAAATTTAGGGTAACCACAAACAACGCTCAGTCTGGTAGCTAGCCCTACCAGAACAGGAGAGGGCTCTCTTCGAGTCACGCTCAGCGAATAAGTAAACGAAATGGTCTGAGATGACTTACAGTGAAATATTGATGTTAGGCTAGTAAGTAAATATGGATACAAGAAGCAATCTTTTATGAATGACTGAGTTTTTGGGCTAGTATGGGACCAACGGACAGCAATGAGCAGAGAATTTAATACAAAGGCACAAATTACTTCGTGAGGCAAGACAGGCGGAAAGTCTAGCAATTTAGTTTGAAATAATGTGGAATGGAGAGATTGCTTAGGAGGGTGAAAAGGGCATAAGTACATGAATCCTTTTCAACAGAATAAAAACACACAACGTGAAACTTTCCCACAGGCAAAGCAATAAAAATGAATTCTACCTTATCTTACTCAGAAAATTTCACTGGAAATTAATATGAATGAACTATGAAACATAACAAAATACATATGAAACATAAGGAAAGACACATTTGCTACACTCACAACCACATGAATCTCATGAAACAGATCCGCTGCCTTTCATTAATCCTTTGTCAAAATATACAATGAAGAAATAGAGTTTCTTTCCCACAGTCTCCCAGAAATTACAAGCCAACTAACCTTTTGCAAATGGTTTGCATACAATAAATAGACTATGCCATGAGGAAATAGAATGACCAAGAATTGGGGAGTTTCTCAAATCATTACAAAATGGAGATGGAAAGCCAACCATTAGCTACAGGTACAGCGTTACAAAAATGACAAATGGCATGGGTGACTGTTTGTCTTCCTTTTCCACTTGGATAGAAGCCAAACTCTTTAAAATTTGCCTTAGTTGCCGAAAAAAGTGAAGTGTAGATGATCGGCTTCACTTGGAGAAAGTCGCGAATCGAAATTTCACGAAACGGAGGTGAATTTGGCCTTTTTCTCTATATGCGTCGTGCCCAATTCTATATGCGCCACACCACTTTGGAGGTTGTTTTGGGGTACCTACAGGAGTTTAAAATGTTACCAAGTGTGCTTGTTGGAAATCCTGGCTTGTCTACTTTCCAACCCAAGTGGAATTTCTGAATTTGGTGCTCATTTGCCCCTCCAAATCTTCATTCTCCCAAGACTGCTTCCTGTGTGTCAAAATAGGGGCAGAGAGGTCATTTTTTAAGTGTTTTTGACCTCTTGGAGACTCAAATCATGCCCAAATTTCTTTTCCATGCACCAGTAGTCATGATTTTGCATGTTGAATCCAAAACTGCAAACCATTTGTCATTTGGAGCCCCCAATTCTAAGCGTCGCGCCAGTGGCGTGGCGCACAGGGAGAAAAAACTTGTGTCGTGACCAAAAATTTGCCATGTGACCAAAATTGTCCCAAATTTCTTGAAATTTGGGCTAGAGATCCTCTATGAGGTGTTATGCTGGGCCACAGAGGCTTCAGCCAAGATTCGAAGCCGATCTTGCTCTTTTTGCCTCTTTTTCCTCTTTGTTGCTTTGCTCAATTTTTCCTTCAAACTCCTTATCCGAACCTTTGAACTCATGTTCCATGCCCTGTAATAATAAACCATCCACCTCAGTATGGTTTTGTCCTTGTCATCCTTCTCCAGCAGTCTCTCAAGGTGGATGTTGATGCGCTCGAGCCAAGACTCACGGTCATTGTTAATCTCTTATTCCAATGGAGTGAGCTCACTCCTCCTATGCTGGGTAGCTTGGCGATTCTCACGGATGCTTTGTAGCTCCATGATCTCATGTTGGTCCTCAAGCTATTTGTTCCTCTACTCCAGATACCTGATGATCCATTTGGCTCTCTCCAAATTGAGTGACAAGTCTTGGATCTCCGTTTTCTACTCCTGGATGGTCATCCTAAGTTTGGCACTCTCCACATCTGCATCATCATCCTGAATGAGGATGAAGTCAGCATCCTATTCACCTGATGGCCCTTCATCATGCATGGGCCTCTTGCCCTTGTCCTGTACCTGTGTTGTTGATGTCAGAAGTGAGGCCCCTTCCACCCCAGGTGGAGGTAACACTCGCTTTGCTGCTGCAAACAAATGCCTACTGCCCCTCTGATAAGTGATGAATACTGGCATAGTAGTGGTCTCATGGTGCTCATACTAATGAGAAGGACCACCTATCTCATGTTCCGCCTCTGATAATACCTGTGAAGTGCTGAAGAGGTTACGGGAGATGAAGTCCTCCCAAGCAATGCCCTGCAATCCCAACTGATGATCCACCAAAATCCGGATAAGAGCAAAGTGATAAACACTGTTAAGTTGCTGCTAGGGGGTCTTATGCTGCATGAAGGTGTTCATCCTCTCTATATTCCTGCAAATGAAAATTGGGAGGTTCATCATCCGTACCCTGGTAAAGTGCATGAGCAACTTGATGTGGTAGGCATATAGATGAGAGAACCTCCCCTCACAGCTGAAGTACTTCATGATCATTTTCATGAGCGGAGCATATTCATCTTTCAAATATCTAAATGGAAAGACTCTTGTGAGCTGCCTCAAGAAACTAGCCTTAATGTAAGGCTCATAATGTTGCCTATCCACCTTCTTTTTCTTGTGCTCCAACATTCGGTATGCCGGTTGCTAATGAGATAGTTTCAGGTGTCAATGTGAAGGTGATCCTGGCCAAGATAGAGTGACCTCCATGTAGGTGAAGCACAAAAAGACGAGCCAACTCATGATGAACTCTAACATTAGCCACTCTTTGACAAAATTCAAAACATGATAGATGCTGGAAGCATGACATAGCAAGAGGGCAGGCCTGCAGTTCTGTGAGGGTGGTTGGCTCATCCCTAACATGTTTGCCACTCTTGTGATGTCTCCTAGGAGCCTGTTCTTCCGAGGATAAATCACTTTTTGTGTCCCCATGTTGTGAAAATCGCGATAAAAATGAAAAAATCGTAATTTTTTTCCCTCCGCTGATTAAATCGCAATAAATAAACGAAAAAATCGCCGGTATTTTTTTGCCGATTTTTATTGAAAAAATCGCGATAAAAACAAAAAAATCGCCGGGGGTCGCGACAACATGGTTTTATAATGTTTTTTTGGGTTTTTCATGTGCTCATTTACACAGTCGCGCGCGGAGGGAGTGGGGTAGCTTAATGATCAAGTCTAGGCCCAAGTATTGATATGCTATTCATGGTATGTTAAATTCTTAAAATAAAAGTGACATTCTCCTTAATCTTTATTTTCATCCTTTTACTTAAAATTTTAACATTACCATGAAATGACTTAGGAAGTTTGAGAGTGGTTCCAGCCTCATTTGATTTCAAATGGAGAAAGTAGAATTTTAGATTTCATTCAAAATCCAGTAGACTTATCAGTTTTTTAGGATTTTAGGATTGGGAGATTGTAATGTTTCCAGGTGACACCGCCTGCCCAGGCTACCACTGCCACCAGTAGAGGACGTGGTCTACCTCCTATAGCTCCTACTTCTAGTTCTTCAGCTTCTTAAACACATCAGACTCCATTGCCATCTCCACCAGCACGGGCACCAACATCTACGTCTAGAGGGAAAGGGAAAGCTGTGGCATTTTCTCGCAAGAGGGGCAGAGGAAATCAATGGGATTAGAATTTCATTTTATTGTATATGACATTATGACATGATGAGATACATTATCAATTTTTTTGTTGATATTTTGAGGCTGAGTTGGGACTCAGGAATTAGGACTTACTATTCAGGACATGATTCAATGTTATGTGTGATTTTAGTGCTAGAAATGATATTAAACATCTTATATATTAGTTTGTTTGTTTGTTTGTTTGTTTGTTTGTTTTTTTTTTTTGTTTTTTTT
>APFE031021219.1:13945-31925 GCA_000404065.3 Pinus taeda
AAGTCTGGGCCCTAGTATGGATATGCTATTCATGGTAATGTTAAATTCTTAAAGTAAAAGTGACATTCTCTTTAACATTCCTTTTACTTAAATTTTTAACATTACCATGAAATGACTTAGGATGTTTGAGAGTGGTTCCAGCCTCATTGGATTTCATATGGAGAAAGTAGAATTTTAGATTTTATTTAAAATCCAGCAGACTTATCAGTTTCTCAGGATTTCAGGATTGGGAGATTGTAATGTTTCCAGGGGACACCACCTGCCCGGGCTACCCCTGCCACCAGTAGAGGACATGGTCTACCTCCTATAGCTCCTACTTCTAGTTCTTCAGCTTCTAGAGCACATCAGACTCCACTGCCATCTCCACCAGCACACGCACCAACGTCTACATCTAGAGGGAAAGGGAAAGCTGTGGCATTTTCTCGCAAGAGGGGCAGAGGAAATCAATAGGATTAGACTTTCATTTTATTGTATATGACATTATGACATGATGAGATACATTATCATATTTTTTGTTGATATTTTGAGGCTGAGTTGGAACTCAGGAGTCAGGACTTACTATTCAGGACATGATTAAATGTTATGTGTGATTTTAGCGCTAGAAATGATATTAAACATCTTATATATTAGTTTTTTTATCATATTTATGTGTCAATGTATTTATTTTATGTTGTAGATGGTTTAGATATTAAAAAAATTGAAAAAAAATGAAAAAAAATGAATATTTTTGTACCGAACGATTTTTTCCCAATTTTTTTTTTTTTTTTTTCCCCGATTTTTTCTTGATAATTCCGATTTTTTACGATTTGTTCCCCGCGCTGATTTAATCCCAATCACGATTTTCACAACATTGGTGTCTCCATCTCATACTCTGATGAATGCTCAGATGCCATGACTGCTGTGTGTACTGTACTTGGGCTGCCCTTTGATGATGGTATGAAACTAGGTGTTGTTGTGATATCTGCCACCAAGGGGAACAATGAAAAAAGGGAATATTAAGAGGGAAATAATATGATGGGAATAGGGGTTATGGGGAGAAGTTTTGTTTAGGGATATGTAGGGGGGTTTGGGGATTTGATAAAGTAGGGTTTTGGGGTTTTGATAAGGTAGTGTTTTGGGGTTTTAATAAGGTAGGATTTTGGGGTGTTATGTTGACAAATAAGAGGAGGGGATAGGGAATGGGGTTTGGTAATATTTTAGGGTAGGGGTAATAGGGAAAAATGAGATAGGGGGGAAGGGAAAAAAGGAGAGGAGGGAAAAGATGAGAGGTGAAAGAGGAGCCTTGGCATCAACACCACAATTTTGCAACCCTAGCAACAACGGCTTTGGTGTTTTCTAGTGGTTGGTTTTATGAATTTTATTTGCCACTATAACTACCCATGAACCACCATAACCTCCACAAAAATACATGGGCCATCAAGATTTAGAGCCTACCTATCGATTTGAGGGGTTTCAAAGGAACTTGAGGCAATTTGGCACGATTTCGGGCCTGTGTGGGTGTGCGCCGCACGACAAACCCAGTGCGTCGCGCTCTTTATATGCGCTACACCCTTGTAAACTTTGCACTGTGGGGTGGCTCTGTGTGCGCTGCGCCCCTCTGTGTGTGCGCCGCACTTTGGAAAATGACTCCAACTTCACTCCAAATGCTTGCCTTGCTCCCCCAATGACTTTGCAACGTTTCTCTATGACCTTGATTTGCACAATGACTTGGATTCTTGTGGAAACTTGTATATAAAGACTTTGAATTCATGGGTTTAATTTTTTCTTCTCCCAAAAACCCACTTTGATAATGTTTCATTTTGGCTCTTTTTACTGACTTAATGCAACACTGAATTTCACTTTTTCCTTTGAATTTTTAGCTAGAATGATGAAATTTTTGGCACTTTTTGCAGGGGTTGCATGACAAGGCATTTGGCCACGGAAACCATGACTGCACTTGAAGAAATCAACTGGCGACTTTTTTGAAAATTTTATCACAAATGACACACTGTTTGACTTTTCTTCAAAACAGAGTTTAGAAGAACAGTCACAATCTGTTAACATGACGATGAAGATCTATGAATCATAACTTTGTAAGGGCCTCCCTCAGGCCTGCATGGCTTTATTGGACCTATTTGAAGACCAAATTGACTAATCCCTAGACCTAATGATCAAAAATGACTCTCTTCCATTAAAAGATCGAACATTAACTGTCATGGACTTTAGTGAACATTGACGAAAAGACCTAAGCCAGCAGGTGCCAGACATGAGGGGAAATGACTAGCATGACCTTTTCCGTCAGATTATGGCATGCCCCTAGCGGAATGCAGCTGAGTGAATGGAGCGAGACTCCTAAAAATGAAATGCAAAAAGAGTTTTGATTTCTGACGGAGGACTGACTAGACCGACTCTAACACCTAGTCCTAGTCCTAGTCCTTCCTTTGAAACATATACCATTCCTAGTCCTAGTCCTAGTATTTCCCTTGAAGTTCCTAGTACCTTATATGTAATGCTTCTCATAAAGAGATTACTCCTAAAATTACAACAACAAAGACTTATGAGATAAACATTAATTTAGCAATGGTCTCCCGAGATTAATTTTCCTACTCTATGAGATATGCCTCCATTATAAACAAAATAAATCAATTATGTTCCGCTCAAGACCACACATCATATATTTATCATTCACTTAAAGAATTTAATTAAAACAGAGACCAAATAGAACATGCGATTATGCAAGCATCCCTACAATAGATTCTGATATACCTATTACAAAACTAACTGTAACATAACAACTTCACAATCTTTCGTATATCTAGCCAGATAATCATAACCATAATCACAAAGATACTTGTACTTGAGCGAGACATTGTCCAGTTAACCTTGAACTGACCACCAGTCCCCCTCGAGCCGATATCATTTTTTCCAGGGTATCAAAAACCTCTATTGATCCCTTCAACATGTATTTAATACCTTCCTTTCATGATAAAGTTTCTGTTAGCGACATCCCTCTTTTATGGAACTTTTTTAACCACTTGCGTAGGCTTTTCCATAAAATCCCGTCTCTCTCCCACAATGTTTTTAGGATTTTCTAAGCTTAGCATCCTTGTCCATCGAAGCAACTTAATGGATCTTTCTCTCCCATCCATTAAGCTTATCTAAAATTTTATTCTAGAATACTTCTCAAGAAAGAATTATCAAATCTCATTTACCTATGATATTATATTCTTTTCTTTTGGTAAGAATATTGTTTCTATGTGTCTCATTCCCAAGTACATATATCCCATCTATTAATTAATAATTACCCTTTTACATAATTAGTTCAATATTCTTCTTTGGCTTTTTCACCATTCTTTGTAACCCAACTTAGTCTAACAAGAAGGGTTCTACCACAACAGAGAGATATTACTTTCTCCTCCCCTTTTATTAACACCATCCTTGTTGTTCATTGTCAGATTTCTTCTTCTCGAAGTTTTGCTAGATAACCTTTCTTCTTTTCATCATCTGGTTCTTATATAACTTCTCAGAAACGATTTGATTCCAAGGTCGAATCTATTTCTAGTCTAGGGTACCAGCAACACTCTGCCTACCAGCTTTCTTCAGGTAATACCTGTAACTTTGCCCAATCCAGCCGATGAGATTTACCATGTACAACATGTCGCTGCATAAAATATTATAAGCTACACAATGACTGGGAAATGTTAATTTGTAAACTATAGATAACTGTGCATGGCCCACGATTTTGTGGTACTTCCTCATTGTTTTCTCCCAAAATAAACATGGCCTCCAAATGTAGATATTTTTATATATTTTTTTTTGTTGATGTGTGATAGTTACAATCTTAGCACACATATTCCTATATTTATGTTATGCTACTCTTCTAGCATGCTTCCACACATTTTATCCTCAACTGTGTGTATTTCACCTGCACTCAACAAATTTTCATACAATTTATACAAAGTCATCAACAATATGACAATAATATGTATAATTTTCATATATTTGTTCATGGTTATATGAAGCATCGTGATATTCAAAATACAAAATTGCCAATTTCCCCTTTGATAATATGCTTACAGGAGAATAATGGTTATTAACTACTTGCATTGTTTTCCTTTACACTACTATTTTCTACTAGTGTATACATCAATCCTGTATACTGTAAGTATATTCTAGTTTATTATCCCAACCACTTTGATGGTTATGTGCTTCTTGTCCAATTTTAAAGTGGACTTAGCCAATCCATTTCATAATTTCTGCCCTTATTTCCATATCCTTCCCAAGAATGGTCAGATTTGGGGGCATAAATGAGGATTTTTTTCCCACTTCCACATAGATAATTAAATGGTTTTTGGTGTATATAAGCGTGATAGCTAAGGAACAATTGTACTTGCTCGGTGATATTGTCACCATCTTCCAGTTTATACTCATTTTTCATCCAATTTATGATGTTTTAACGAGACCACAATACTAATATCTAATTCTACAAAGTCTTTTATCCTTAATATTGGTGTCCCGTCAAGGGTTTCATGTACCCATTTTCAGTTGTCTCCTTAGTTTCGTCTGAAAACCATCATTTTAGTGCATTTTTTTTCGCCATAATTTTTTTCTAACACTCTTGGGTTTTTAATATAACTACACTTTAACTATTCTCATTTTAATAGTATGTAATGGGTCTTCCTACCTTTTTATTATTAGTTTTTTGTTTTTTTGTTTTGTTTTGTTTTTTGTTTTTGCTTTGTTTTTTTGTGATGACTTGGTCTATTACCCACAATTTTTGGTGGCATTCCACCTTGTTCTGCTTCTATATCACATATTTGATAGATATTTCATGTCGATGTGCATTTACTTTGAATCTTTCCTTTCTTCGTGTAACTTGTGCCCTTGACCCCAGGCTTTCCCATATCTTAGGGTCAACGATTCCCTGGTCAACCAATTTCTTTGGTTATGTATTCTTATATTATATTCTACATGCACCCTTTTAAAGAACCTTCTCCATCATCCTTTCCCAGTCAATGAATTTTCCATCTCTCCTTTTTATTATTATCCGTGATGACCTCATGGACTTATTCATCAAGATTAATATAATTAAGATTTATTCATGTTTTTCATATGAGTTTTTGCAATATGTTGATATGCTTAATTTGGTAACTTCATACTTTTGTTGCTTTTCATCTTTTGCTCGATTCCTGTTTTTTTATTACATTTTAGTTTTATGTCCTAATACACTATTTTCATAATATCTTCTCTTCATGTACTATATGTGGATCAAAGGTATAATTTTCCAACTTCCTTAAGTTTTTTTTTAACAAAATAGTAATGCCAGAACATCTTGACCTACCCTTGTCCTGCTAAAAAGTAGGCAAATACCTTCCCCGTTGTTTAAAAAGTAGGCAAATTATCGTGATGGTTTCATATTTCGTCACCAGTGGGGTCATTATTTTACAAGTGTCAAAATCCACTGGAATCCACTAATCACGTAGTTATTGTGATGTAATCTATTCTTGCTATCTATTTTTTTTTACAATAGTATCATAACAATACCAACCATAATGTTTTGTTTTTCTCTTTCCACTCCTCCATTAGCGAGGAACCTATTTTGAAGAAGTCAAAATCCCACAGTTTTCAGCAAACCCATATTCCTCTGGGTGAAGGCTATAACATATGCAATTCGAGTCTAAATAACTTTCCCGTATACTATGTTCTACAAAACTCTATAATTGTTAGCATTATACTAATGTCACCGATTTATATTTTTCTTCACTAATAGGATTTTAAACTTAGAAAGATTACTCCCATATTATTTCCATGGTAATTAACATGTGAGACTAGTGGCAACTTGCAATGGTATAAGTGTTCTACTACCTTATCAAAAGCTCATTTAAGGACAATATCAATATATATTATTATATATATTATATATATATATATATATTATATATATATATTATATATATTATTTCTTCTATATCCCACCTATTTGGGTTTCCTGATTGAAATTTATATGCTTGATTTTTGAAGCCTTAACTCTAACCTGTTAAATTACTCAAATACTATCTCCATTTTCATGTTTTAGTTTAAGGTTGAGTCATTTCCTACCCTGAAAATCATAGTTGGCAACCTTTACTTAGTCACTCAAGATTCTCTAAACTGTAATTTTCTACCTGGCAATATGTTAAATAATTCAAGTCTTGGCCAAGTATATTTAAGAAATTGAAAGTCTTTAATATCTTACCTTTCCTTTCAAGTCTAAGCACACCTGATCTTATTATACTTACTTACTATTTAGTGGGTTGTGTAGAGAACATGTTGTTATATCAGTTCTATCTATAACCTTTCTCCAAAATAATAGGACTGAAATATTGTATCGCAAATTTGAGTGACCTCCACTAGGTGCTAATTGGTTGTCTCCCAACAACTTTCCCTTACTTGCAATTATAACAAGACAACTTTTCTAACAAATATGCTCCTCTTTGGCACTTTTTTAACATGAGACTCTTGGTATGGTTTGAATAGAATGAATATTTGGTCAAAAGATTTTATATAAGACAACATTTCTAATTATTTGCCTCACGAACAGTTTCACACTAGTTCCATTCTCAAGACATTTAATGCCTTTCCTAATCAACCAAATTTTGGGAATCATAATTCTCTACCTCATTATGGATGGTTATGGTAATAACAAAACCTTTGCTTCGGTCTCTGCAACGTGCAGTTAAGTCTTCTGAGATAGTGTTTTGTGAGCAAATTAAAACAAGACCAGAGTCAATTATATGAGTCCCAATGAAATCCAAATGTATAATTCCAAGACACCGTGGATTGTTAACGCCCTATTCACATAATTATTGTGATTTTATCTGTGGACACAAAGTTTGTATTCACACCTGAAATATTTAATTACATTGTCTAGCTTAGTTTTCAAAGGTTTCAAATATGCAGAATTAGGCATAGTAACAGGCAATTTCCTCGAGAATACTTTTCTTCCTTCAGATGAAGGACATAACACCTAAAACCATGGAGAATCCTACTCCCTAGCAAGGAGTAATACTCCAACATTTAACAACTTTGCTCTGAGCCCAATAGGTCCAAGGGTTGAACCTTAGGCTCTGATACCACTTGTCATAACTCCATTTTCTATATAATTTTTTTTCATACATATGGCTTACATGTTACTACAATAATTTATACATGTTTTATGCTTATAACACAATTATACTCATGCTCTACATAGTTCTCTTCTAGGTTTAGTCTCTCTCTCTCTCTCTCTCTCTCTCTCTCTCTCTCTCTCTCTCTCTATCTATATATATATATATATATATATTATATATATATGTATAGAGAGAGATGACTAAGTAGGTATAGGTATTAGCTTGTTTATGGTTTGTTCACCTCCTTATAATGGCACATATAAGTAGTGACATTTCTCCAAATGGTCTATATATCACCGAAGGTATCCTTTAACATCCTTAACCTCCCTCTAAAATACCTAAATCTCTATTAACTCTAAAATAAAATGTGCAAAGGTGTATAAAACTTTATTGATCCCTTAACGACTTTATTGATTTAATCGAAGGTACGTTACCTTGCAAGGCCCATGTGACCACCATGTCCATAATCAATCATCCGATGACCTTACATTCTGTTATCTGATGGCCAGATGATTACCATACTGTTACTAAGTGGAAAGTGAAGATTGGCTGTGTTAATCTGATTGTAAATCAAGTGTTCCACCTCTCCAATGTCCATGGTCATCCCTACAGATCCATCTCCTCTAGAATTATGTTTCCTTAATTAAATGACGCTGGTTAAAGTTATTTCACTTCCCCCTCCGATTGGTGAGGTTTATGACTACTGGCTTGATATCGATTCCCCTAACCTTATGAATAATGGTATAAAATTATCATCGTATAATATATTTACTTGATATACCTTCTAGGTTAAACTCCTCTCCATAACGCGCTATATATTATTCAACATTATATCCATGGTGCCTGTCGACTATTACTCATGTCAAGTTGGCAATACAGGAATAAGGTTACATTTTTACCTTTTATGTTTCTACTTAATTACCTTAAATTCTAAATTATGCACCCCTGGCTCTCTTAGCTTGTGAAATCGACCCATATCGAAATGATATTTCCCTTTGTGAGGATCCAAAAATACATCAGAAAATGGACATGATCTTTTTGTATTTTTTTATACTAGCTGTTAAATTTCATGTCGCTACTCGAGTACACCACTTGCTACTTCCACCATCTGAATATGGGAAATCAATATGCATTTGACACCTATCCTCTTCCCTTACCATGCTCACATGGCCTGATAGGTCTCGGCCTTTCGACAATGTAGATTGATGGTGCAGATGAGAGGATAGGTTGAACAATTGGGATCTTTTTTTCCAAACCCTAAATGCAACTCGTCTCTTAGCAAGCCTTTCATTTAGTCTACAACCATTCAGTTGTCTTGAAATCTGAGTTGTATGGATTTCCGCATGCCATGAGGAACGATATGCAAGAGTTCGACATTTGGATCATCCTCGAAGTATCTCCTTATAAGGTATTGTTACCCTGGTCCTCCTTCGATATCAAGGAAGTGCAAGTAAAGCTTTTCGACGAGAGTTTTCTTCTTGCATTACAGTCCTTTTAGGGTTTCCATTTTACTTTTGGGTTTTTCATATTTTCCCGCAGTTGAATTTATATCTTTTTAATTAATATCAATGCTCTTCACATCTTTGCTTTGGTGTAATGTGTGTGTGTGTTTTTTCAACGTGGTTATCACTAGGTGCCCTCAATATGCAGGGATTTTAATAGATCCTCTGTCCCCCACTGAAGTGGGGGTCGCCTATTTTACCACATGAGTTTAATATCAGTTCTCACTCCACTATCGGGTAAGTCCCCCCTCATTACTGGAGTGACTATATTTGTGGATAATTAGTGTGGTTTTTTTTTCTACTTTGTTCATGGTAATTTAGAGAAAGAGAGATTTTTGGGGTTTTGTCTATATCTCTTTTCTCAATACTAATCTATTGCTTGGCTTGAACTTTGGTGAATACCTATCTATTTTTTTCTTATAAGATGTTCGATCCATTCCTAATGTTGGTGTTATTGGGGTTCCGTTTCGGCCAGATAGCAAGTTTCGGTCACTTGGATTGAAATCCCTATTGAACGATTACACTGTGTTCTTTCCAAACCAATTTGATGTTTCTTGCCACTCCTACTAGCTAGGGGTAATACTCCCTTTTTGTTGCCATTTCTCCTTTAGAGTAGAGATTTAGTCCCTGATTTTTATGCCCTTGACTGAGTCGTCGATCTAGGAGGCATGCAAAATAATGGAATACTTTCCTATTGATTGTTTCTTTTCTTTTCTTTTTTGTTACTTTTGTTCTTATTAATCGTTTGATTGATTTGAACCCTCGAGTTTACACCTTATGCCTTTTCTTCTCCCCCTCTCATAGAGGGTTTACTGTCTACCATCAAATGTCACTGAACTATTATTAGTATTGGAATATTGAACCGAGTGGTAATTTTTTGTTTTTGTTTTTATTTTTATTTTATTGTCTTCGTTTTCGTGCAAGTTATTTGTTCTCGTGGTTATTCTCATATCCCTCCATCTTCCATATATGTTTTCCTTATGTTTATACAGGTAAGCGTCTTTACTAGGGCTCACATTTTCTTTGGGTCTCCTTTGTTTAATAAATTGATGCCTCAGTCGCTAAGTCATGACGTTTAGGTTGATTCCCCATTATAGGTTTTGGTTTTTCCATTTGGCCATGGGTTTCTACTCTGTTCTCTCCACAGGATTCAGTTCTGCACTCTCAAGACATAGATTTTTGGCTATTCATCCTCTTGCTTGAGTCTTATGAATAACTTGAAGTTTAAACCAAATTGGTCATTTGATAGATACATCCCTAAATAGCTCAGGCGTAACACTGATTTACTACATTACATCTTGTAACTATAGGTTTTCTATTCCATATATTTTTGAACCACAAGCATTTATGGAACTGTGGGAGAGTGCGTTCATCATCTACTCTATTATTCTTGGTTAAACGTATTGTTCCCTCCGTATAAGTATTCATGGAATCACTTATATATCTTGCTCATCTTTTATGATCGAATGTTTCTGTGTATAAGTATTATTCAAGTTCCGTCACTGAAGTTTGGAAGTACATTGGCATTAGTTATGCTAAAGATCTCTTTCTTTGCTTTGATTTCCCTTCTTGAATCTGTATGCATGTATGGAAGAGTTACAAATTTTGGTGGTAAGCCAAATTGTTGCTTCTAGACTCTACGTATAACTTCTAAGTATTTCATTTCCGTACCTAATCATGCGATGCACAAGATAGCCATACTTGTTTTGCGAGAAATTCATAGTCAAATTATTGAGTATCGCAATAGCATTTGTAGCTTGTATGTCCAGATTATTGATTGGCTAGAAAATTTATAGTCAGATTATTGATTTCTACAGTAGCATTTTTTGCTTACAGGACCTTCATATTTCTCGTTTCCACACATTGTAACTTTCTTTGCATTACCCTACTCGTGTATTTCATATGCTTGTATCTTAGGCTTATTATTAACACTAAGCGCCCATGAAGAAGAATTGGTTGTATGCCATAATTCTATTCCTCTCCTATAGTTCATTATTTTAGTACATCATATGCAACCAGATTCCATCCCTAGTCCTAGTGTTCTAGGAATTATCATGGACCCCCTTATATGAGTCAGAGTTCAAATTTTAGTACTTTAATTACAATAGATTTTATTTCCCTCAAAGTTCCTGGTACCTTATATGTATTGCTTCTCATAAAGAGATTACTCCTAAAATTACAACAACAAAGACTTATGAGATAAACACTAATTTAGCAATGGTCTCCCGAGAGTAATTTGCCTACGCTATGAGATATGCCTCGATTATAAACAAAATAAACAAATTATGTTCCACTCAAGACCACACATCATATATTTATTATTCACTTAAAGAATTTAATTAAAACAGAGACCAAATCGAACATGTGTCTATGCAAGCATCCCTACAACAAATTTTGATATACCAAGTACACTACTAACTATAACATAACAACTTCACAATCTTTCGTAGATCTAGCCAAATAAACGTAACCATAATCGCAAATAAACCTGTACTTGAGTGAGACATTATCCACCCAACCTTGAACTGACCACTAGTTCCCCCTGAGTCGAGATCCTTTTTTCCAGGGTATCAACAACCTATGTTGATCCTTCAATAGGTATTTAATACCTTTCTTTGATGATAAAGTTTCCAATGGCGGTGTCCTGCTATTGTGGAACTTTTTTATCCACTTGCCTAGGCTTTTCCATAAAAGCCCGCCTTTCTCTCCCTCTGTGCTTTTAGGCTTTTCTAAGCTTGACATCTTTCTCTAGCTAAGCAACTTAATGGATTTTTTTATTAGAAAAGGAAGATCCACAAATGTAAAAAAAATTGTTGACGTTTCAGAGCCACTAACCGGTTCCATTGTCAAGACTTTGAGTGTGTATGGAGAGCATAGATGGAATATATAATAGAAGTACATGGAACTATAAAATTCGACTAGGATGAACCATATAATAAAACATGTAATAAAATATTTTTTTTAGGGGTAATGAGATAATAAAATTAATATGAGGCTTTTTAGGATGAAACAGGATATTAATAAATTAGTACATATAATAATTTTGATAGGAAATCTATATTAATTTATTAATATTTATTGTTAATATAGAAATTAATTTATTATTCTTGTAATACGATATTGACGAAGTGTATTAACTATAGGGATTGAGAGGGCATTATTTTATATTATAATTAATATGACAGAAGTATATAGAAGATTATTTAAGGGATTGAGAGGGATTTTTTTATATATTATAATTAATATGACAGAAGTATACAGAAGATTAATCATATGGATAAAATAAAGGTAGCATGAAATATTTATAGATAAGGAGAAAAAAAGGTTGGGGGGGGGGTAAGAGAAAATAAATCAAGTGGGTGAGAAGGGTAGAAAGGGAGAAAGATGTGAAGAATAGGAAAGGAAAACTAAGAGTCAACATAACTTTTTATAGAGTAAGGGGAGCCAATTGTTATTAATTTCAAGGTCATTATCTCTATTAATATTTTTAGGATGTTTCTTGATTTCAATATTTTCTCTCATTCAACGTCTATAGTAATTGTTTTCTTTAGCTAATATCTTGGTGTCTTCTAGGAAAATGTGGTGTTTAGAATTCTTTGCATGTCAGCTAATGCATAATTTCTTATTCTTTCATGTTTAATATCTACACTATGTTCTTTAATTCTGATTTTTAGAGAGTGACCAGTTTCACCAATATAACATTTCCCACAAGAGCAGTCAACTTTATAAACACCTTTGAATTGAAACTTATCTATCTCACCCTTAGCTAAACTCATTGTTTGTCTAATAGTGGTGACGGGTTGGAAGGAGGTCATGATATTTTTATGTTTTAGAGCCCTAACAATTTTATCAATGGTTCCCTGGATGTAAGGAAGAATTGTAGTTTTCTCAGGTTCCTTATTTTTAGTTTTGTTATTATCATGATTATCCATGGCTTTTTTGAGGGCATTCAATATGTCTTTTCTGTTGTAACCTAGATTAGTAAAGACTTTAATCAAGTGGGTCTTCTCATTATCTTTGTGATATTCACTAGAGATCTTGAAAGCCCTAGTGGCTAGGGTTTTGATGACACCTATCTTTTGAGTAGGAAAATGATGAGGATTAGCATGAAGGTAACTTTTGGTGTGGGTATTTTTTCAAAAGACTTTATGGTCTAAATAGCCATCAAGTTTTCTTATGATAAGAATATCAAGAAAAGGTATGCAACCATTTTCTTTAGTTTCCATAGTGAATTGGATGTCCTTAGAGATGCTATTAAGATGATTTAAAAACCTAGCAAACTCTTCCTTCCCATGTTTCCAAACAACACTAGTATCATCAAGAAACCTTTTCCATATTTTTTTGTTTCAAGTGGTAGGTGTTTAGGGCTAGGATTTTAAATTTTTCCATATACAAGTTTGCAACAAAAGGAGAGAAGGGGGAACCCATTGCAACTCTACTAGTTTGTTCATAATATTCACCTCCAAAGTTGAAGAAAGTGGATTTAAGGCATACCTCAACAATCTTAGCCATATCAGGTTCAACTACATCTCTAATCAATTGGATAGCTTCATTAAGGGGGATTTTTGTGAAGAGTGAAACAACATCAAAACTGATAATGCAGTCTTCAGGATTGATTCTTTCATCTTTTAACAATTTAACAAATTCATTAGAATCCTTAATATAAGAGTCAGTATGTCCAACGAAGGGGCTCAAAGCCTTTGCTACAAATTTATGTATAAGATAGGTAGGAGAGCCAATCGTGTTTACTACAAGTCTTAAAGGAATGTCATTCTTATGTATTTCAGAGCACCGTAAATGTTAGGGACTATTTCACCAACATGCATTAATCTTTTTTTAAACCAGTCATCAAGGTTAGAGGCTAAAATGACTTTTTTGACATCTTTGATAACATTTGTGATAGGGTTTCTAGAAATTTTTATGTAGCTTCCACTCTCATTTAGATGTTCCATCAATTTTTTTATTATAATCTTCAGTGTTCATTATAACAGTAACACCCCCTTATTAGCTTTAAAGATAACAATTTGATGGTTATTTTTAAGGCTTTTTAGTGCAAGGCATTCATCTTTGTTGATATTACTTTTAGGTGGTTTAACTTTTCTCATGATAACTGAGCAATCTTGTCTAATGCAATCTTTTTCTTCCTTAGGGAGAGTTTGAATACCATCTTCAATGTTGTAGATAATTTCTTCAAAGGGATTGGATTTGGAGTAATAACAAAGTCAAGCCCTTTTTTGAGAACCTCATATTGAGGATTATTAAGAGGACGGCTAGAGAGATTTACAATTCTTCTGTCACTTTTGGAGTTTTGATGCCTAATATCAATAGTACCATGGTTAATGTTTTCAGCTACAAGAAGTTGCTTGTTAATTAAGGAGAAATATGAACCAAATTTATGGTTCCATTGGTTTCAAATTGAGAGTACATATTAGCAGGCGAATCCCTGTTTCGATTATATAACGAATTTTTTAATTTAGTTTTAGAAACGTTGTCAATCATTAATTCAGAGTTAATAATATTATAAGATTTTTTTTAGCATTCTGTTTATTATCAGTTTGATCAGTACATAAGAGAATCCGTATCAGCATAATTTAGTGATGTTAGAACGGTTTTGATATATCATTGTTTTGCGTGAAATTGGACGGTGTTAACAATGAGAGGATTATCGATGAGAATTTTACAGGCAGCCGTATCAACACAGTCAGACCCACTCACTGTATCAACGCAGCTAAGTCAACGACCTGAAAGAGAATGCAGTTCACTGTTAGAAAACTAGAGGGGAAGGTCCGAACTATAATTTGCAGTGGTATCACCATCAACTCAAAATTTAGATTCAAGCGCACGCTGTGAATTTTTAAGTGAATGAGGTCCAATGTTCGAATTTTGGTGTGAGGGAAGGTTATTCAATTTCTTGGTTTGGTGCTCACGGGTTGATTTCTCTCCCATCCATTAAGCTTATCTAGAATTTTATTCTAGAATATTTAGCATGAAAAAATTATCAAATCTCATTTACCTATGAGATTATATTCTTTTGTTTCAGCAAGAATCTTGTTTCTATATGTCTCATTTCCATGTACATATATCCCATTTATTAATTAATAATTACCCGTTTACATAATTAGTTCAATATTCTTCTTTGGATTTTCCGCCATTCTTTCTAGCCCAACTCAGTCTAACCAGAATGGTTCTACCACAATGGAGGGATATTACAACACCTCTCCCCAAGGCCATGTTCTCATTCTTGCATGTCGCACTATCTACACTCCCCTCGTGTTGGTCTTGAGGGCCCACCCCACTACGCACCATCCCAACTACATATCCAACTCAAAACCAAACCACCAGAGTTTCCAGGAGCGACCCACCACCAAATTGTAGTCACTATTCCTAATGCCTCCAACCATTTGAGAAAATTCACCGGGCCAAAGCTCGCAATGACCCTCCCCACACCCATAGCATTGGGCCCATAACCAGAAGCCACCTTCTTTCGTAGAGGGGGAAAGCGCTAGATAGCTAAAAGATGAACCAACACAAAGTTAACACTCTAACCCTCGAAAACTAGATATTGCACTAGCGCAAAAACCGTTAGCTCGCTGACTAGAGGCCAAACGAACCAAGGCCCAAACAGGGTGAAGCTCTCATTCAACGCCTATATTAATTGTTTTCTTTAGCTAATATCTTGGTGTCTTCTAGGAAAATGTGGTGTTTAGAATTCTTTGCATGTTCAGCTAATGCATAATTTCTTATTCTTTCATATTTAATATCTACACTATGTTCTTTAATTCTGATTTTTAGAGAGTGACCAGTTTCACCAATATAACATTTCCCACAAGAGCAGTCAACTTTATAAACACCTTTGAATTGAAACTTATCTATCTTACCCTTAGCTAAACTCATTGTTTGTCTAATAGTGGTGACGGGTTGGAAGGAGGTCATGATATTTTTATGTTTTAGAGCCCTAACAATTTTATCAATGGTTCCCTGGATGTAAGGAAGAATTGTAGTTTTCTCAGGTTCCTTAGTTTTAGTGTTGTTATTATCATGATTATCCTTTGCTTTTTTGAGGGCATTCAATATGTCTTTTCTGTTGTAACCTAGATTAGTAAAGACTTTAATCAAGTGGGTCTTCTCATTATCTTTATGATCTTCACCAGAGATCTTGAAAGCCCTAGTGGCTAGGGTTTTGATGACACCTATCTTTTGAGTAGGAAAATGATGAGGATTAGCATGAAGGTAATTTTTGGTGTGGGTATTTTTTCAAAAGACTTTATGGTCTAAATAGCCATCAAGTTTACTTATGATAAGAATATCAAGAAAAGGTATGCAACCATTTTCTTTAGTTTCCATAGTGAATTGGATGTCCTTAGAGATGCTATTAAGATGATTTAAAAACCTAGCAAACTCTTCCTTCCCATGTTTCCAAACAACACTAGTATCATCAAGAAACCTTTTCCATATTTTTTGTTTCAAGTGGTAGGTGTTTAGGGCTAGGATTTTAAATTTTTCCATATACAAGTTTGCAACAAAAGGAGAGAAGGGGGAACCCATTGCAACTCTACTAGTTTGCTCATAATATTCACCTCCAAAGCTGAAGAAAGTGGATTTAAGGCATACCTCAACAAGCTTAGCCATATCAGGTTCAACTACATCTCTAATCAATTGGATAGCTTCATTAAGGGGGATTTTTGTGAAGAGTGAAACAACATCAAAACTGATAATGCAGTCTTCAGGATTGATTCTTTCATCTTTTAACAATTTAACAAATTCATTAGAATCCTTAATATAAGAGTCAGTATGTCCAACGAAGGGGCTCAAAGCCTTTGCTACAAATTTATGTATAAGATAGGTAGGAGAGCCAATCGTGTTTACTACAAGTCTTAAAGGAATGTCATTTTTATATATTTTCAGAGCACCGTAAATCTTAGGGACTATTTCACCAACATGCATTAATCTTTTTTTAAACCAGTCATCAAGGTTAGAGGCTAAAATGACTTTTTTGACATCTTTGATAACATTTGTGATAGGGTTTCCAGAAATTTTTATGTAGCTTCCACTCTCATTTAGATGTTCCATCATTTTTTTTATTATAATCTTCGGTGTTCATTATAATAGTAACACCCCCCTTATTAGCTTTAAAGATAACGATTTGATGGTTATTTTTAAGGCTTTTTAGTGCAAGGCATTCATCTTTGTTGATATTACTTTTAGGTGGTTTAACTTTTCTCAGGATAACTGAGCAATCTTGTCTAATGCAATCTTTTTCTTCCGAGTCTGAATACCATCTTCAATGTTGTAGATAATTTCTTCAAAGGGAATGGATTTGGAGTAATAACAAAGTTAAGCCCTTTTTTGAGAAACTCATATTGAGGATTATTAAGAGGACGGCTAGAGAGATTTACAACTCTTCTGTCACTTTTGGAGTTTTGATGCCTAATATCAATGGTACCATGGTTAATGTTTTCAGCTACAAGAAGTTGCTTGTTAATTAAGGAGAAATATGAACCAAATTTATGGTTCCATTGGTTTCAAATTGAGAGTACATATTAGCAGGCGAATCCCTGTTTCGATTATATAACGAATTTTTTAATTTAGTTTTAGAAACGTTGTCAATCATTAATTCAGAGTTAATAATATTATAAGATTTTTTTTAGCATTCTGTTTATTATCAGTTTGATCAGTAGACATAAGAGAATTCGTATCAGCATAATTTAGTGATGTTAGAACGGTTTTGATATATCATTGTTTTGCGTGAAATTGGACGGTGTTAACAATGAGAGGATTATCGATGAGAATTTTACAGGCAGCCGTATCAACACAGTCAGACCCACTCACTGTATCAACGCAGCTAAGTCAACGACCTGAAAGAGAATGCAGTTCCAAAATTTAGATTCAAGCGCACGCTCTGAATTTTTAAGTGAATGAGGTCCAATGTGTGACATCAACCCCACCCACAATGTTATCTAACTGAAAAAAGCCAATATAACCAAATGGGAGGATTTGCCAGTGCCGTTGAAGGAATTCACGGTGGTGGTTGCCGAATAAACATTTTTTTTCAGAAGAAAAAAGCGAGAATAAACATTACAGTGATAAGATCTACTCCTCTCTGTGCTACACCTAGATCTTCGTGCAGCCTATTAGCGTTGCTTTGTTTGTTTTTGGTTATTTGGTTATGGAACTAGTGGAACACATTGACATCCTCAACCTTTTCGAATTGTTGAATCTAAGTGGTGATTTTTTTTAATTTCTTCAAGATTTAGGTTCTATCGTAGCTTTCGCTTTGATAAGCTGCCTCATCATTTTGTGATAATGTACCTGTACATTATTATACATATTAAACCTAGAAATTGCCCCAAA
>APFE031021224.1:0-10363 GCA_000404065.3 Pinus taeda
TCTGCTCATGAAAGAATTGAATTGAATGTGATCTTTTCCTCCTTTTCCTCCCTTAATATAACTCCAAATGACTTTTGGGTGATCCAAGTGACTTTTGGGTAACCCCTAATCCAATGGCTGAAATAGATTGAGATCAAGGGCTGAGATTAAATGCTCATTTAAATCTCATTTTTTATTTTTTAACTCACCCCACTTTAATAAAGTCCCACTTAGTCATTTATTTCCAAAGTCACTTTTCCTTTCTAATTTTACATTAACTTTATTAAAGTCACTTTAAAATTAGACTTTAGTAACTTTATTACTTAAAGTCACTTTTAAATTAGATTTAACTTTATAAAAATTATAAAGTTACTTTAGGAGAAAAATTAAAATCTTTTGGACACTTTTCCCTAGGCCAAAGATCAAAGCCTAAGGGAACCACCTGTCCTCCGGTACCAAATTTCAACATACAATCACTTTTGGATTGAGATACACTGTCAGGAATGTGAGGCTCCATGGTTACTCTCATGCAAACTGGGCTGGCAGTGTGGTGGATCGCAAAAGCACATCTGGATGTTGCTTCTCTTTAGGTTTTGCTTCGATATCCTAGATGAGCAAGAAGCAGAAGATGGTCACTTTGAACACCACTGAGGCTGAATACATAGCTACTAGCATGGCCTCCTGTGAAGTTGTTTGGTTGAGGAAGCTCTTTAGTGAGTTGTTTGGGCATGTGCTGGATACCACCGTGATCTATTGTGACAACCAAAGTGGGATTCGTCTTTCTAAGAATCCTGTGTTTCATGATTGATCCAAGCATATTGATATCAGGTACCACTTTATCCAGTATATGATACAAAGGGGAGCAATAAGGCTTCTCGGACTAATGATCAGGTCACAGATATTCTTACGAAGCCGCTAGGGGCTTGGGGTACTTCTTGGAGCGATGAGCGACCATAGGGTGAGTGGTTCACCTTCCCCTAGTGGTGCATGATGTACAGGGTGAGTGTTTCACCTTCCCCTAGTGGTGCACGATGTACAAGGTGAGTGGTTCACCTTCCCCTGTGATACCCTATGTTGAGATACACTCACCCTCCCCTAGTGGTGTGCGATGTACAAGGTGAGTGATTCAACTTCCCCTATGATACCCTATGTTGAGATATGCATAGGATGAGTGGTTCACCTTCTCCTGTCGGCACATCCTACAGTAGCTCTCATCTGGCCAATGAGTAGGGAAATGAGGATAGGGACCATAGTACTATCGATCAACGCATCGTATACTACCATACTCCCTCTAGTAGGATGTTTGATATTGATCTGGGATCAATGGAAACTAACTTCGAGTCAGTTAAGAGTGGTATAACGCACTCTTGATTATTGGAGACTGACTTCGGGCATTGGAGAATGGTATGATACATTCTCGATCATTTCTTCTTTCTTCATGGTTCAGCAAAGCAAAGCAGAGACAGGGATGGTACAAATTGTCAGACAGTTTGGCAAGTGAAGTTCTCCCTAGTTGAGAGGAAGTGTTAAATTTAGCAACGAGGGCCAAACTTCACCTTGGACAACTCATATGATGCAACTGATATTTTTATTGGATTCCTCTCTCCGAGAGGTGTAGGATTGATCTAAAGATCATCTCATTCTGACATGTACAAATGGAATTATGAATTTATTTTGTTTATGGACAAATTGTCAAGGTTAGCCAACAAACTAATGTAGGCTCAAAAGCCCAATAACCACGTCTATTCATCCTCAACGTTTGCATATAAATACAAGGTGTCTCCTCCTCATTTAGACACTTCATTCACTCACATATCTCTCTCCCCTTCATGGATTTTTGAGGCAGCTCTCCACACGTGCGAAGAAGGGAAGCTCTATTCCAGCCACTGACCAGTGTTGACCGAAGTTGCAGGAAGTGTTTTGACCAGCATTGACCTGTTTGACTATGTTTTTGTGAGGGTTATCTATGTTTGGGTAGGGCACATTTCTGGGCAAAAAAATCGAGGACAGTATTGTTTGACCAACATTGACTGCAGAAGGGTTTGACTGCGGCATTGACTTTTGTTGACTAGATATTTTTGAACTGTTTTTAGGCTGATTTGATTTGTTGTTGGAGGCTGAATTGACCAAGTTTGATCGAGTTGTTTTTTTGGAGGTCAAATTCTGCCTTGTTGACCAACATTAACTTTATGGTTAGGGATTTCTATAGATGTTGTTTGTTGGGACAGATTTCACTGTGATTGGGCAAGTGAATATTGCATATTGTACTCTCTCTCTCTGCTAAACTTTTGAAGAATAATAAGAAGAATTGATCAAATGGTTTCCCCACATTGGGGTTTGTCTCTCGCTGACGCCAAATCTTGTGTCCTCTTGTCTTGGCTTGTCTTCTACTGTTATTGTTTAAGCTCTATCTGCATTTTACTATCATGTTGATGTGATTGCTAATCTGGATATTGATATTGGGCTAGTAAGAAAATTGAAGTAAAATTGCTCGTAAGCATAGAACATGCCATTGTTGTCTAAAATTAACATTAACTCTATCAAACTAGTCAAATGCCTTTCTATGTTGTCAGTCATTAGCATTTAATGCAGAGAAGTCATGCATGAGGATGTTTAGACACTATTGGAATCACATGAGTAACTGGGTGACCAAAAAGGTCAAGCTCCTCCACTCACCCAACTAACTTGGAGAACAAAATATTTGTGTGCACAATCTCTGTATGTCAAAGAGGAACCATGTATGCACACTTATCATCATCAACCCCAATTGTCGTGTTGAAGATGAAGATATTTCCTATGCCAACTATTCCCTATTTCAGCACTTAGCGCATGCAGACTCTTTATCTATTTAATGTAGTGCACATGACTATGGAAATATTGTCTAACAGATTATTGGGAATTTTTATTATTCATCACATTGATTTGCACTTTGCATGGTTACTTTAAAATCTATTATGCACCAACAAAGTGGGGTGTGTAAACAGGGGTAGATTCGTTCATTCATTTGCAGCAAAATATAATTTGAGATAGGTTCTAAGCTAGGTAGATAGTCATATTCATTGTGAGGGATAGGAGGTTCATCAATAGCTTGGAAACAAGGGAGTTCATAGATAGTTCATAGCTTGAAAATGGTAGAGGCATAGAAGTTCATAGTTTGGAACATACATGCTTATAGTTTGGAACATATTACATGGGAGAGTTCGTAGTTTAAGTAGTCGGAAGTGTTAAGAATGATGGATAGAAAGGAGAGAAATTATTATTATATGATGCACCCTACGCGCTTATTTGGGGTGAGATCAGTGGATAGCAAAAAACAAGAAATGATTGATGCCTCCTAGAGATGAGATGACCATTATTTTATGCCACATTTGAGATTGCTTATTGGTAAGGGTGTAGCATCGTTTCTATATCCTGTGTTAGGACTTCAAATCCGATGCCAAGATGGATAGTGAAAAATGGTGTCCTAAATGCTCAAATGGGTGTAAACTGATGTAGTAGTGCATAAATGAAGAGTTAAGATTAGTAGTTCAGAAGTACATTTGTAGTGTCAGTTGTGATAGAAGATTTATAGGTAGATGAACATTTGGAGATGACCAAGATTTTACCACCTCTCCATTGTAGAACCATGGGGTAAACTACTAGTGTAGGTGTAACTCTTGAGTCAGGAGAGTTCACTGGTAGTTGGGGGAGAATTTGTTGCTTG
This sequence comes from Pinus taeda, assembly GCA_000404065.3. Classification (NCBI taxonomy): domain Eukaryota; kingdom Viridiplantae; phylum Streptophyta; class Pinopsida; order Pinales; family Pinaceae; genus Pinus; species Pinus taeda. The sequence goes on from APFE031021224.1 coordinate 3,683, forward strand.
TCCTTCAAATTGTAGCTTGTTCCAACTTTATGCACATCATAGCCAATAGTTGCAACTTCGCTCTCTCCTTTTTTTTATCTCTATATACTTAGCACGAATTGTTAAATAACAACGAGACTATTTCTCTCTCATAGTTTAGGATTCAGAGTTAAAGATCAATTTTATAGCATATACTTAAAAGAGAAAATGCATTGGTGTACGATGTAGTTTTGTTGTTACATTTGCTCCTCATAAGTGATACAGTTGCACTTTAATAAATAGAACCCATCCTCATGTTCAATGAACAACACCTTTTGTTAGTAGTGATTCCAAGTAAAAGATCTAGATCAATAGGTGGGTATGCCCCCTTGGTAATAGATCAAATGGAGGTATGGGTGCAATAATTCATTATTTCATACACACCCAATTTCTTACCTTGATTTAGTAGACAATTTGTGTTGCACCCTTACCAATGATAGGATCAACTTAACATACATAATTTCAAAATGATTGCAAATATCTCATCTAAGGGGGCATCTTTCTCCCTGCATGTCCTCTCACTTAAATAGCAAGTTCAATGTTTGATCAACCATATGGTGTTTCCATCATGATCAACCATATGGTGTTTCCATCATGTCGCTTCAGGTGTTGGGTTTAGGTTTCAAACAAAGGTGATGACCCAATCTCAAAATAATAGAAGACATTTGGTAGATGGGTGTTGGTTCCATTACTACAGAGGATAGGTCTAGTTTGTAAATAAGATATACATTTTATGAAAGGCCCACTTATGATGAAACAAGGATAAACAAAGCGATCTTTTATAGAAAAATACTCCTAGAGATATAGACAACCCTACAAATAGAAGTTGCTTCTTCCTTCACTTCACTATGTTAAGTAAAGTAATAAATTCTTTATAGAAGTGTTTTTGCAAAGTATAGCTATTCTTTGAAGTGTTCATTAACTATCATTTGGATCAAGGGGACTATCATCTGGATAAATGGGACTATACTCACATGTTCTTGTTGTTAAAAAGTTGGAGAACATACTATAGATTTGACTCTCGCAATGTTACTCTCTCCAGTGCACCCAAAAGCTAGGAGTTCCCCTACATGAGTTTCAAGGGTCTACCAATAACACTAGGAATATGATAGCCCATCAATGGTTGCCCCTCATATGGTCATCATGTCCACTATGCTAAGCCTACCTACCCTCAACATCGAATTACCAAGGGAGGGTTAACCTCTGAATGAATGGGAAGTAGGATTGACGAATGAAGGGGGAGCGAATTTGATCATGGGGGAAGGCTTCTCTCTCTCTCTCTATGACTATTTATCTCTATGGTCTGAATGGGGCAGGGGTTTATTTTTGTCTATGAGCTTTAGAATGGGGAAAGGGTTCTATTGATCTTTTAGGACTTGTCAGGTGGAGCCACATGGCATTTCTCCTCATGTCTCATTGCATACACATCAAGTCTTAGGACTCATCCCTAGAAAATATAAAAAATTGTTGAAAAGTGTAACTAGGTTCGGTCTTCATAATGTCTAATGTAATACCAAGGGAGGGTTAACCTCTGAACGAATGGGAAGTAGGATTGACGAATGAAGGGGGAGCGAATTTGATCATGGGGGAAGGCTTCTCTCTCTCTCTCTCTATGACTATTTATCTCTATGGTCTAAATGGGGCAGGGGTTTTATTTTTGTTTATGAGCTTTAGGATGGGGAAAGGGTTCTATTGATCTTTTAGGACTTGTCAGGTGGAGCCACATGGAATTTCTCCTTATGTCTCAATGCGTACACATAAAGTCTTAGGACGCATCCCTAGAAAATATAAAAAATTGTTGAAAAGTGTAACTAGGTTCAGTGTTCATAATGTCTAATGTAATCATGATTTTATGTATTTGATGAAAAGAGAAAAAGAAATTTTATTATTATTATTTTGAAAGCATGGGCTTCATGCAAGGTAAATTTATTTGTAAGTCAAGCACCCATTGAGTGCTTCTAGGTTTGCCATAGAATTATGAAGTCAAAAGAGTCATTGTCATACATGTAAGACCCCCCCTTTGGGCATGTTGTATCTTGTAAAGAAAAGTTTTTATGAAGTCAAAAGTGTCATAAAGAACCTCCAAGACCTTGTCAAAACAGCGACAAGAAGTTGACCTACAAGAAGGATCAAATCAGCCTACGAGACAACATTTCGACCTCCTAAGGAGCCTATATATAAGAGACATTGACCTCACTTGAAGGATATCCATCCAGCACTCAAGAAATTCAATCAAGGCAAGAAAGAAGACCAAAAGAAGAGCAAAATAGAGGAAAAGAAGTTAGAAGAAGAAAAACGAGATTTTGAATCTGTTTTGGGCTATATCTCTTCACACACGTGAGATCTAGGGCATCATCTTGCTACATCTAGACTAAAATTTATAGTCATACTGGAAAGCCAAAATTAGGTATCTAAAAGAGCATTTTGCAAGCCGAATTACTAAGGAAGAAGAAGGAAATCTCATCAAGGAGGAATGATTGACTCGGTCTTGGAAGGGTCTTTGACAAGGGTCTTAGGTCTTGGAATTCGTTATTTGAAGTTCTATAAGAAGAGAAGAACTCTTGTGGGTTTTCCTCTCAAGAGGAGAGTTTTTGGCCCTAGCTTACATCCTACATTCTATGTCCTCTTGTCTCATTGATCTTTATTGTTTGGTAGTTGTTTGATGATAGAAAACACAATAATAATTGAGTTGAAGGAGAAGCTAATGAAGTTAAGTAAAATGGCATCACAAGTAGTTATCAAAGTAAGAGATATCACCTAATCTAGTTGCCCCTAGATTTCTCAACATGGTATCAGAGCTAAAGTGACTACAACAAGGAAAGGAAGCTTGAAGATCACTCCATTGAAGATGGATACATAAGGGCCAAGCAGAAGGAGATCATCGTGGAGAACTAAGAAGCATCAAGGATGACCATTCTTCTCATCACAAGGATCACATCATCTATAAGGAACACCACTTTGAAGAAGAAGACCACAAAAACCCTACCTCCATTCAAAGAAGGACTACACTTGAAGCATTCTTGGGACATATGCAAAGCATAAAGAGATCACCTTGCTGAACCTAAATAGTATATGGAAGGAAACAAAACTATGTGGATCATATCTAAAGGCATCTGAACACTCTACAAACACCCCAGTCATCTATAACTCCATACCATTGAGATATTTGAGACATCAATGGCAACATTCTCTGTGGCCTAAAAATTTGAACAAATAGCACAAGGACGTATGCAATACAACTCCAGTGACATCTTCTCTCTATTTTTCTGAAGTGGCATTTGAACTCTATTGTAATGCGAGTCTCCGAGATCTAGATGTTTGTGGGAACTCTCTATTTTTCACCCCAGTCATCTATAACTCCATACCATTGAGATATTTGAGACATCAATGGCAATGTTCTCTGTGGCATAAAAATTTGAACAAATAGCACAAAGACGTATGCAATACAACTCTAGTGACATCTTCTCTCTATTTTTTTGAAATGGCATTTGAACTCTATTGTAATGCGAGTCTCCGAGATCTAGATGTTTGTGGGAACTCTTTATTTTTCTGAAGTGGCATTTGAGCTCTATTGTAATGCGAGACTCTAAGATCTAGATGTTTGTGGGAACTGTTATCAGAGGCAGCATCCACACTTCTTATCCACTATCAATTCAATTAGAGTTTACCATCACATACATCTAAGACATAGAAGCAAGAAGGGATGTGAGGAAAGTTACTCTATAATCAAGTATAGTTGTCATGCCATTAAGACTCCCTTTCTCATATATAAAGGAAGGATGAACTACACCATGAATCCGATCTATCTAATATTGAAGTCCCATCCGACCTATCTAATATTGAAGTCCCTTCTCATATATAAAGGAAGGATGAACTACACCATCATCCGACCTTTCTAATATTGAAGTCCCTTCTCATATATAAAGGAGGGATGAACTACACCATGAATCCAACCTATCTAATACTAAAGTCTGAAAATACTCTTTAATAGACAATGTACATCAAGACAAAGCAAGTAGCTCAAAAAAAATTATGTGGTTAAAGGAGTTGAGGCACCATTGAAAGTTGGGACATGACATTGAAGATAAGTTAGAAGATCATATCCTTGCAAGAAGAAGGTAAGGTGGAAAAAGGTATGTATCATTTTTTGTGTGTGCATTTCATGATCTATGTTGATGATCATTTAAAAGATAGTAAAAGGGTCTACATAAATATAGATTAGAGACAGTGACATATAAGGGATTGTTGATATGGTAGCACACCAAGTACTTCATTGCATAGATTTATTTCATTACATATAAAATCTAGGTCTTGAGATCCAGAAATGAAATGTATGAAAGTCTCGTCAATAGTGTCTCTATGGTTTTGCATCTAATCCATCTAAATCGATTTGCATGGTTGTAGAATTTTGCAATTAAGGGTTTTTCATTTAATCCATCCAAATCAATTTGCATGGTTGTAGAATTTTTGCAATTCTTGAATGGTAGATCTTAGCGACTATGAAGAGCCTAGGGTTTGTAGAACTTGCAGTTTGTTTTAGGGTTTATAAAACTTAGCTAAGGTTTGAGTTAAGGAAATTGTGTTTTAGAGTTTATAAACCTTAGCTACGGTTTGAGTTAAAGAAACCCTGAGTAATTGTTTTTGCTGTAAAAAGAAAAACTAGCTCTTGAGATTGAGAGGAATGACATCATGCTGATGAGAGGACAAGGCTAATGAAAAGGTCCAAGAGTTGACTCTCCTGAATAGGATAAATATTCTTTCTAGGGCTTGAGATCAAGAAATGAAATGTATAAAAGTCTTGTCAATAGTGTCTCTAGGGTTTTGCATCTAATCCATCCAAATCGATTTGCATGGTTGTAGAATTTTGCAATTCTTGAATGGTAGGTCTTAATGACTATGAAGAGCCTAGTGTTTGTAGAACTTGCAATTTGTTTTAGCGTTTATAAACCTTAGCTAGGGTTTGAGTTAAGGAAACCCTAGGGTTTATAAACCTTAGCTAAGGTTTGAGTTAAGGAAACCCCATGGGTTTATGAACCTTAGCTAAGGTTTGAGTTAAGGAAACCCTAAATAAAAACCATAAGTAATTGTTTTTGTCATAAAAAGAAAACCTAGCTCTTGAGATTGAGAGGAATGACATCATGCTGATGAGAGGACAAGGAACTCTCCTCAAATAGGATAAATATTCTTTCTTTAATTCTTACTGTTATTTTGTCTATGCACTTTTCCTTTTTTGTTCTTTCATAGTCTTCTAAGCAAGGTTGCATGCCAATAGAAGAACTATATAAGATTGACTAACAGTCAGAAGAATTGAAAAAATGTGGCAAAGCATTAAGATTAAGAAGAAGGAAGAAGTTGAGTAGAAGTTCACCTACCTTAGTCAAAAAGAGGGAGACTTGAGTAGATCTTAATGACTATGAAGAGCCTAGGGTTTGTAGAGCCTAGGGTTTGTAGAACTTGCAGTTTGTTTTAGGGTTTATAAACCTTAGCTAAGGTTTGAGTTAAGGAAACCCTAAATAGAAACCATAAGTAATTGATTTTGCCGTAAAAAGAAAACCTAGCTCTTGAGATTGAGAGGAATGACATCATGCTGATGAGAGGAAAAGCTAATGAGAGAGGAAAAGCTAATGAAAGGTCCAAGAGTTGACTCTCCTCAATAGGATAAATATTCTTTCTTTTTTTGTTCTTTCACAGTCTTCTAAGCAAGGTTGCAGGGCAAGAGAAGAACTATTTAAGATTGACTAATAATTAGAAGAATTGAAAAAATGTGGCAAAGCATGAAGATTAAGGAGAAAGAGTTGACTATCCTCAATAGGATAAATAAGGAGAAAGAGTTGACTATCCTCAATAGGATAAATATTCTTTCTTTAATCGTTACTATTATTTTGTTTATGCACTTTGCCCTTTTTGTTCTTTCATAGTCTTCTAAGCAAGGTTGCATGGCAATAGAAGAACTATTTAAGATTGATTAACAGTTAATTGAAAAAACGTGGCAAAGCATGAAGATTAAGAAGAAGGAAGAAGAAGTTGAGTAGAAGTTCACCTATCTTAGTCAAAAAGAGGGAGCTTTGATTGGTTTACAATCTTGACGCTGATAGAGATACTATTAGTGATTAGGAGCTAATATGATTTCTTGAAAAATGTGAAGCCATATAATGTGAAGGACGTTAAATTCGGAGGGAGCTAAAAAGATACTATTAGTGATTAGGAGCTAATATGATTTCTTGAAAAATGTGAAGCCATATAATGTGAAAGAAGTTAAATTCAGAGGGAGCTAAAAGCACAAAATCATTGATCTTACAACTTAAAATTTGGGAGTAACATCACTCTAATAATGAGGAATGACATCATAATGTTCAGGATATGATAGAAGTTGAGGAATGTTCAGGATATGATAGAAGTTGAGGAATGACATCATAATGTTCAGGATATGATATAACTTCTAGGAAGAATATATAACAAAAGTGTGTACACTATTAAGCCAGGAAATGACATCATAATGTTCAGGATATGATATAACTTCTAGAACAAGAGTGTGTACACTATAAAGTCAGGAAAGACAACAAATTGATACAAAAAATCATGAGATAGTTTGTTGATCACTTCATGATATGATGGCTGTGATACTAATCTAGAAGATGTTCACCTTCGTCAACTGAAAAGAGG
>APFE031021227.1:0-21254 GCA_000404065.3 Pinus taeda
TGAGGCTAGGCTAGGCTAGGCTAGTTTAGGCTAGGCTAGGCTAAGTGAGGCTAGCTTAGGTAAGGCTTGTTTAGGCTAGGCTAGAGTAAGTGAGGCTAGGTTAGGCTAGGCTAGAGTAGATTAGGGTGGGTTAGGCTAGGTTAGCCTAGGTTAGGTTAGGTTAGAGTAGTTTAGGCTAGTTTAGGCTAGGCTAGAGTAAGTGAGGCTAGGTTAGGCAAGGCTAGTTTAGGCTTGGCTAGAGTAAGTGAGGCTAGGTTATGCCAGGCTAGAGTAGATTAGGGTGGGTTAGGCTAGGTTAGGCTAGGTTAGGTTAGGCTAGGATAGACTAGGTTAGGTTAGGCTAGAGTAGGATAGGCTAGAGGAGGCTAGAGTAGGCTAGAATAGGGTAGGGTAGGCTAGAATAGGGTAGGGTAGGCTAGTTTAAGCTAGGCTAGAGTAGGTTAGGCGTAGTCTAGGCTAGAGTAGTTGAGGCTAGAGTAGAGTAGGGTAGGTTAAGCTAGTTTAGGCTAGGCTAGAGTAGCTTAGTCTAGTGTAGGCTAGGGTAGGCTACAATAGGCTAGAGTAAGTTAGCCTAGAGTAGGGTAGGTTAGGCTATAGTAGGGTAGGTTAGACTAGGTTAGGCTATAGTAGGCAAAGGGCAGAAGGGGATAGGCTAGGCTTGATTAGTCTAGAGCACACTAGAGTAGGTTAGGCTAAGCCAAAGTAAGCTAGGGTAGGTTAGATTAGGATAGCTAGGGTAGGTTAAGCTAGGCTACATTAGGCTACATTGGGCTAGGTTAGGCAACACTAGGTTAGGAAAGGTTAGGTTAGGTTAGGTTAGGCTAGGCCAGGTTATGATAGGTTACGTTAGGCTAGGCTAGGTTAGTCAAGCTATGTTAGGCTAGGCTAGGGAAGGTTAGGTTAGGTAAGGCTAGGTTAGGCTATAGGCTAGGATAGGCAATGTTTTTCTAGTGTAGGTTAGGATAGGTTCAGCGAGGTTAGGTTAGGTTATGTTAGACTAGGTTAGGTTAGGTTAGGTTAGGCTAGCTTAGGTTAGGCTAGCCTAGTCTAGGTTAGCCTAGGTTATGTTAGGTTAACCTAGCTCAACTTAGGTTAGGCTAGGTTAAGCTAGGCTAGGATATAGTAGGATAGATTAGGCTAGAGTAGGCTCGAGTAGGTTGGGCTATGATAGAGTAGGGTAGGTTAGTTTAGGTTACGTTAGGTTAGGTTAGTCCATGCTAGAATAAGTTAGGTTAGGCTAGGTTAGGCTAGGTTAGGTTAGGCCAGAGAAGCTTAGGCTAGAGTAGGCTAGGCAAGGATAGTTTAGGTTAGAGTAGGCTAGGCTAGATTAGGTTAGGGTAGATTGTAGTAATCTAGGCTAGGCTACTGTAGAGTAGGCTAGGCTAGTGTAAGCTAGGCTAGGTTAGGATAGCCTAGAGTAGGGGCTACACTAGGCTCGCCTATGTTAGAGTAGGGTCTATGCTAGGTAAAGTTAGGCTAAGCTAGATTAGTTGAGGCTAGATTAGAGTAGGGTAGGTTAGGCCAGTTTAGACTAGGGTAGGCTAGAGTAGGCTAGGCGAGAGTAGGTAGGTTAGGCTATAGTAGGCTAGGTTAGAGTAGGTTAGGTTAGAGTAGGCTAGGCTAGAGGAGGCTTGGCTAGGCTAGAGTAGGCTATGCTAGAGCGAGCTAGAGTAGGTTAGGTTAGGCAAGAGTAGGCTAGGGTAGCTTAGGTTAGGCTAGGGAAAGGGTAGGTTAGGTTAGGCTATGTTAGGCAAGGTTAGGATAGGCTAGTTTAGGCAAGAGTAGGTTAGGAAAGGTTATGTTTGGTTAGGCGAGTTTAGGCGAAGCTAGGCGAGGTTAGGGCCAAGCTATTTTAGGCTAGGTTAGGCAAGGCTAGGCTAGACAAGGTTAGGTTATGTTAAGCTAGGTTAGGTTAGGCTAGGCGAGGTTAGTTTAGTGTAGGTTAGGCTAAGTTAGGCTAGGCTAGGAAAGGTTAGTCTAGTCTAGGTTAGGCTAGGCTAGGTTAGGTTAGGTTAGGTTAGACTTGTCTATGCTAGCTTAAGTTCACCTAGGTTAGGTTAGGCTAGCAAGTTTAGGTTAGGCTAGGTTACGTTAGGTTAACTTAGCTTAAGCTAGCCTACGATAGAGTAGGTTAGGTTAGGCTAGAGTAGGCTCGAGTAAGCTAGGCTATGATACAGTAGGGTAGGTTAGTTTAGGTTAGGCTAGGTTATTCCAAGCTAGAATAGGTTAGGTTAGGCTAGGTTAGGATAGGAGAGAGTACGTTAGGCTCGAGTAGGCTAGGCTAGGTTAGGTTAGAGTAGGCTAGGCTAGAGTAGGCTTCGGTAGGTAGGAGTAGTGTATGCTAGGTTAGGCTAGAGTAGGTTAGGGTATAGTAGGTTAGAGTGTGTTAGGCTATGCTAGAGTAGGATAAGCTAGGATAGAGTAGGCTAGGCTTCACTAGGATAGAGTAAGCTAGAGTAGGCTAGTAGGTTGGAGTAGTCTAGGCTAGAGTAGGCTAGCCTAGGGGCTAGGCTAGGCTAGAGTAGGCGAGAGTAGGCTAGGTTATGATAGGCTAGGCTAGAGTAGGCTAAAGTAGGCTAGGCTTGAGTAGGCTAGGTTAGGTAGGCTAGGCTATGTTAGGCTAGGCTAGAGTAGGCTAGAGTAGGCTAGGCTAGTCCATAGTAGGCTAGGGTCTAGACTAGGCTAAGTTAGAGTAGGCTTGGCTAGACTGGGCTAGACTAGGCTAGGCTAGGGTAGGCTAGGTCAGAGTAGGCTAGGCTAGCTAAGGGTGGGCTAGAGTCGGCTAGGCTAGGCTCGAGTAGTCTAGGCTAGGCTACAGTAGACTAGGCTAGAGTAGGCTAGAGTAGGTTAGGCTAGGCTAGGCTAAAGTAGGCTAGACTAGGCTAAAGTATGTTAGGCTAGACTAGACTAGGCTAGGCTAGGCTAGGCTATGCTAGGCAAGGCTAGGCAAGGCTAGGAAAGGCTATAGTAGGGTAGGTTAGGCTAGGTTAGACTAGGCAAGAGTAGCTTCGGCAAGATTAGGTTAGGCTAGGTTAGGCCGGGCTAAGATTGTTTAGTCTAGGCTAACATTGTTTAGTAGGCTAAGCTAAGATTGTTTAATCTAGGCTAGAGTAGGTAAGGCTAGGTTAGGCTAGAATAGGTTAGGCTAGGATAGGCTAGGATAGAGTAGATTAGGCTAGAGTAGAGTAGGATAGGCTAGGCCAGGTTAGGGTAGGTTAGGTTAGGCTAGAGTAGGCTAGAGTAAGCTAGGCTAGAGTGGGTTAAGCTATGCTTGAGTAGGCTAGACTAGGCTAGTTTAGTCTAGGATAGAGTATGTTAGGCTAGGATAGAGTGGGTTAGGCTAGGTTAAGCTAGGCTAGAGTAGTTTAGGCTAGCTAGAGTAGGTTAGGTTAGTTTAGGCTAGACTAGGCTAGACTAGGTTACCCTAGGGTATAATAGGCTAGGGTTTAATATGGTAGAGTGGGCTAGGCTAGGCTAGAGTTGGCAAAAGTAGGCTAGGCTAGAGTAGGATAAGCTAGGATAGAGTAGGATAGGCTTATCTAGGCTATAGTAAGGTAGAGTAGGCTAGAGTAGCTTGGAGTAGGCAAGACTAGGGTAGAGTGGGCTATAGTAGGTAAGACTGTTAGGCTGCACAAGAGTAGGCTAGAGTAGGAAAGGCTAATGTAGGCTAGACTAGAGTATGGTAGGCTAAGATAGTCTTGGCTAGGGTAGGGTAGGCAAGGCTAGGTTAAGATAGGTTAGACTAGGTTAGGCTACACTGGATTAGGCTCGGCTAGGCCATAATAGGCTAGGCTCTATGCTAGGATATGCTAGAGTAGGCTAGGCTAGGCTAGTGTAGGCTAGGATAGAGTAGGCTAGGCTAAGCTAGAGTAGTTTATGCTAGGCTAGAGTAGACTAGGCTAGATTAGGCTAGGATAGACTAGATGATGCTAAAGTAGGCTAGGATGGGCTAGAGTAGCCTAGGCTAGACTACACTAGGCTAGGCTAGGCTAGGCAAGACTAAGCAAGGATAGAGTAGGCTAGGGTAGGCTAGGTTAGGCTAGGTTAGGCTAGGTAAGCCTAGAGTAGGTTAGGGACGTCTAGGTTAGACTAAGTTATGCTAGGAAAGAGTAGGTTTTGATAGATTAGGTTATGCTAGGTTAGTATAAGCTAGGGTGGGCTAGACAAAAATAGGATAGGCTACACTATAGTAGACTAGGGTAAGCTAGGGTAGACTTGCCTAGGCTAATATAGAGTAGACTAAGGTAAGTTAGAGTATCCTAGCATGGGCTACTAAAGACTAGGTTAGGCTGGGCAAGGCAAGGCTAGGTTAGGTTACATTAGGCTAGGCTAGGAAAGGTTAGGCTATGTTAAGTTAGGTTAGGTTAGGTTTCGATACATTAGGTTAGGTTTGGTTAGGTTATGCTAGGATAGGGTAGGCTAGGTTAGGTTAGGCTAGGCTAGGTTGGGCTAGGCTAGCTTAGGTTACGTTAGGCTAACATAGGTTAGGTTAGGTTGAGCTAGGCTAGGCTAGGCTAGAGTAGGCTATTGGCTAGAGTATGGTAGGTTAGTTTAGGTAGATAGGTTAGTCTAGCCTAGAGTAGGTTAGGCTAGGTTAAGCCTCACTAAAGTAGGTTAGGCTAGGCTAGCATAAGTTAGGGTAGGGTAGAGTAGTCTAGGCTAGGCTAGGCTAGAGTAGGGTAGGTTGGAGTAATATATGCTAGGTTAGGCTAGGAAAGAGTAGGTTAGGCTATGCTAGATTAGGCTAGGCTGGGCTTGACTAGGTTAGAGTATGCTAGAGTAGGATAGGGTATAGTAGGCTAGGCTGGGCTAGGGTAGGCTAGTGTAACAATTCTAGGCTAGTCTAAGGTATGTTAAGCTAGGCTAGAATAGGTCAGGCTAGGCTAGGCCAGAGTAGGCTATGGGCTAGGCTAGCATAGACTAGAGTAAGCTAAGCTAGCGTAGACTAGAGTAAGCTAAGCTAAGCTAGGGTAGTTTAGGCTAGAGTTGGTTATGCTATGGTAGAGTAGGGTAGGCTAGTTTAGGCTAAGCTAGAGTAGGTGAGGCTAGGTTAGGCTAGGCTAGTGTAGTTTAGTGCGGGTTAGGATAGATTAGGTTACGCTAGAGTATCTTAGGCTATGTTAGGGTAGGCTAGAGTAGGTTAGGATAGAGGATGCTAGATTAGGCTAGGCTATAGTAGCTTAGGCTATGATAGAATAGGCTAGGGTAGGCAGTTTAGGCTAGGCTAGAGTAGGTTAGGCTAGGTTAGGCTAAGTTAGGCTAGGCTAGAGTAAAATAGGGTAGGTTAGGCTAGTTTATCTAGTTAGGGGAGGTTATAAAACAAGAAAGAAAATGCAATTGAACACAACCACACAAGTAAAACTCAAGATTTATGTGGTAAAACCCTAACAGGGTGTCGAGGAAACATCCAACGGGCAAGGGATGGTAGTGGACAACACAACTATTTCTTGAAGCTTTGACATCCAACTAATTGCTCCACCTACGAAAGTGAAGACATAACCTATAGTAGATCTTATTTTGTCTAAATCACTTGCATAATCAACATCTACATATCCACAGACTGATCCTTCACTACCATTAAAGATGATGCAATGGTTACTTGTGCCTCTTAGATATCGAAGCACCCATTTCACTACTTGTCAATGTTCCTCACCTGGATTTGTCGTGAACCTACTGATAACTCTAATTGCATGTGAGATGTCAAGTCTTGTGGATACCATCGCATACATTAAGTTGCCTACAACATTTTCATATGGTACATGAGACATATATTACTTTTCTTCATCTGTTCTAGGTCTCAAAACCGAAGAAAGCTTAAAATGGGAACCTAATGGAACATTAATAGGTTTCACATTCTTCATATAGAGCATTCCAAGTACTTTTTCCACATACTTCTGTTATGATAACCAAAGCTTACCATTTTTCCTCTCTCTATGTATCTCCATGCCCAAGATGTGTTTTACTGCTCCAAGATCCTTCATATCAAACATCCTAGAGTTCTAAGCCTTTAACCTATTGATCTCTTCCTAGGGTTTGGTGTTGAGGGTGTATGGTTTAGGTTTAAGGTTTATAACACTTTAGTAAATGCTTTTAATAAACACTAAAATAAAAGTTACATAACACTTTTTAAAATGTTATAAAATGATTAGAGTATAGGATTTAAGCTATAGGGTTTAGGGTTTAGGGTTTAGGATTGATGGTTTATAACACTTTAGTAGATTATTTTAATAAACACTTATAAAAATTGAAAAACCATTTTTAAAATGCTATAAAATGTTGAGGGTTTAGGGTATGGGTTTTAGGGTTTTAAGTATAGGGTTTAGAGTTTAGGGTTAGGGGTCTATGGTTTAGAGTTTAGGTTTTAATGTTTATAGCATTTTAGTAAATGTTTTTAGTAACCACTTAAATAAAAGTTACAAAACGTTTTTGAAATTGTTATAAATTGTCTAGGGTTTGGGGTCTAGGGTTTAAGCATTTTCAGTTTAGGGCTTAGGGATTGGGTTTCATAGTTAAGGGTTTATAACACTATAAAATGTGTAGGGTTTAAGTTTTAAGATTTTCTATTTTGGGTTTAGGGTTTGGGGTTTAGGGTTCATGGTTTTGAGTTTATAACACCTTAGTAATTTTTTTAGTAAAAACTTAAAATAAAAGTTACAAAACACTTCTTAAAATGTTATAAAACACTTAGGATTTAGTGTTTAGGGTTTGGGGTTTATGGTTTATGGTTTGGGGTTTGGGGTTTTAGGTTAACGGTTTACGGTTTATGGTTTAGGGTCTAAGGATGAACCACACGAAATTAATGGGGTATCTGCTGCTACATATTACACATAACACATTCATCTTGCTGAGCCTCGAGGAGTTATCAAGAAAAATGAATAAAAGGAAATAGGTTTATGAAGAAGGGTGGAAAAAAAAAAGGTCGGGGTATCTCATGTGCCACAATTATCTCCCTCTTACACTCACATAGCCAAGTGTGGTCTTCGCTTATTATAGATACTCCTAAAATTCTTAGGGTTTATGGTTTAGGGATTAGGATTTGGGGTTTAGGGTTTATGATTTATGGTTTATAACATTCTAGTAAATTTTTTCAATAAGCACTTAAATAAAAGTTACAAATAGTTTTTGAAATCTTATAAAATTCTTAGGCTTTAGTGTTCAAGGATTAGGGTTTATAACACTTCAGTAAATGGTTTCGGTATTCACTTAAATAAAAGTTACAAAACACTCCTTAAAATGTTATAAATAGGGTTTATGTTTTAGGGATTAGGTTTTAAAGTTTATAACACCTTAGTAAATTCCTTTAATAAACATGTAAGAAAAGTTACAAAATAATTTTTAAAATGTTATGAAATGCTTAGGGTTTAGGTTTTAGGTTATAAGGTATTATAACACTTTAGTAAATTGTTTTAATAAACACTTAAATAAAAGTTACAAAATGCTTTTCGAAATGTTATAAAAGGCTTCGGTTTAGCATTTAGGGTGTAGGTTTCTCAGTTTAGGGTTTACACCTTAGTCAATTATTTTCATAAAAAATTAAGTAAAAGTTACGAAATGCTTTTTAGAATGGTATAAAATTCTTAGAGTTTAGGGTTTTGAAGACTTTAGTAAATTCTTATAATAAACACTTAAATAAAAGTTAAAAAACAATTTTTAAAATGTTATAAATTGCTTACGGTTTAGGGTTAAGAGTCTAGGGATTATAAGACTTTAGTAAATCCTCTTAATAAACACTTAAAGAAAAGTTTGAATTTTTTTTAAGATGTTATAAAATGCTTAAGGTTTAGGGTTTATGGTTTGGGGTTTGGTGTTTAGAGTTTAACGTTTAGGGTTTACAACACTTTAGTTAATGATTTTTAATAAACACTTAAATAGAAGTTACAACATGTTTTTGAAAATATTATAAAATTATCGAGGCTTAGCATTTAGAGTTTAGGGTTTAGGGTTTAGGGTTTCACGTTTAGAGTTTAGGGTTTGGGGTTTATTGTTTCTGGTTTATAGTTTAGGTTTGAGGGTTTATAACACTTTAGTGAATTCTTTTAATAAGCACTTAAATAATAATTAAGAAACACCTTTTAAAATGTTATAAAATTCTTAGGCTTTACAGTTTAATGTTCTCGGTATGGGGTTAAGGGTTTAAGGTTTATAATGCTTTAATAAATTATTTTAATGAACACTTATAAAAAAGTTCAAAAAGAGTTTTAATGGTTTAGGGTTTTTTTTTGGTTTATGGATTTGTTAGGATTTTTACATGTTAGAGTTTGGGGATTAAGGTTAAGGGTATAGGGATTAGGGGTTGAGGGTTTATAGAAATTTAGTAAATGGTTTTAGTAAACACTTAAATAAGAGTTACAAAACACTTTTTAAAATGTTATAAAATCATTAGGTTTTAGTGTTTGGGGTTTAGGGTTTAGAGTTTATAATACCTTAGTAAATGCTCTCAAGCTTTAGTCTTTAGGGTTTAGGGTTTACAAGACCTTAGTAAATGATTTTAGGGTTTATCCTTTAGGCTTTAAGCATAAGGTTATAGGATTTGGGGTTTGGAATTTAGGGTTTAGGTTTTATAACACTTTACTAAATTATTTTAATAATGACAAATAAAAGCTATTGAACGATTTCTAAAATGTGATAAAATTCTTAGTGTTTAGTGTTTACTGTTTGGCGATACGGTTTGGGATTTAGGGTTTTGAGTTTATGGTTTAGGTTTTTGGGTTTATGGTTTAGGCTTTATAACACTAATGTTACAAAAAGATTTTTAAAATATTAGAAAAAAATTAGCTTTTGGGGTTTATGGTTTATGGTTTATGGTTTGGGGTTTAGGATTTATAACACTTTAGTAAATTCTTTTAATGAAAACTTAAATAAAATTTTAAAATTCTTTTTAAAATGTTATAAAATGATTAGTGTTTAGGTTTTAGGGTTTAGCGGTTTAGGGTTTAGGGTTTCGGGTTTAAGGTTTAAGGTTTATCACTCTTTAGTAAATGCTTTTTCTAAACACTTAAATAAAAGTTACAGGATTTTTTTGTTAAAATGTTATAAAATGATTAAGGTTTAGGGTATAGGGTATGGGGTTTGGGGTTTATAAAAATTTAGAAAATTATTTTAACAAAAAGTTACAAAACACTTTTCAAAATGTTGTAAAATACATAGGCTTTAGGTTTTAGGGTTTAGGGTTTAGGTATTTGGCTTTAGGGTTTACGGTTCATGTTTTAGGATTTTGGGTTTGTAAGGATTTAGTAAATTCTTTTAATAAACTCTTAAATAAAAGTTAAAAAACTCATTTTTAAAATGTTATAAAATGCTTAGGGTTTAGGGTTTGGGGTTTAAGGTTTATAAGGGTTTAGTAAATGATTTTAATAAGAACTTAAATAAAAGTTACAAAATACTTTTTAGAATGTTATAAAATGCGTGGAGTTTACTATTTAAGGTTTAGGGTTTATGGTTTCAGGTTTGCGGTTTAGAGTTAAGGGTTTAGTGTTTAGGTTTTATAACACTTTGGTAAATTATTTTAATAAACATTGTAATAAAAGATATAAAATGATTTTTAAAATGTTAATAAATGATTAGGGTTTAGGGTTTAGCATTTAGTGTTTGGGGTTTAGGGTTTAGGGTGGTTTATCTTTTAGGTTTTATGGTTTAGAGTTTAGGATTTAGGGTTTATAACACTTTAGTAAATTCTTTTAGTGAGGCTAGTTTAGTCTAGGATAGAGTATGTTAGGTTAGGATAGAGTGGGTCAGGCTAGGTTAAGCTAGGCTAGAGTAGTTTAGGCTAGCTAGAGTAGGTTAGGGTAGTTAATGCTAGACTAGGCTAGACTAGGTTACCCTAGGGTATAATAGGCTATGGTTTAATATGGTAGAGTGGGCTAGGCTAGGCTAGAGTTGGCCAAAGTAGGCTAGGCTTGAGTAGGATAAGCTAGGATAGAGTAGGCTAGGCTTGTCTAGGCTATAGTAAGGTAGAGTAGGCTATGCTAGAGTAGGCTAGAGTAGCTTGGAGTAGGCAAGACTAGGGTAGAGTGGGCAAGAGTAGGTAAGACTATTAGGCTGCACTAGAGTAGGCTAGAGTAGGACAGGCTAATGTAGGCTAGACTAGAGTATGCTAGGCTAAGATAGGCTTGGCTAGGGTAGGGTAGGCAAGGCTAGGTTAAGCTAGGTTAGACTAGATTAGGCTACACTGGATTAGGCTAGGCTAGGCCATAATAGGCTAGGCTCTATGTTAGGCTATGCTAGAGTAGGCTAGGCTAGGCTAGTGTAGGCTAGGATATAGTAGGCTAGGCTAAGCTAGAGTAGTTTAGGCTAGGCTAGAGTAGACTAGGCTAGAGTAGGCTAGGATAGACTAGATGATGCTAAAGTAGGCTAGGATGGGCTACAGTAGCCTAGGCTAGAGTAGACTAGGCTAGGCTAGGCTAGGCAAGGCTAAGCAAGGATAGAGTAGGCTAGGGTAGGCTAGGTTAGGCTAGGTTAGCCTACAGTAGGTTAGGGTCATCTAGGTTAGACTAGGCTATGCTAGGAAAGAGTAGGTTTTGATAGATTAGGTTATGCTAGGTTAGTATAAGCTAGGGTGGGCTAGACAAAAATAGGATAGGCTACACTATAGTAGACTAGGGTAAGCTAGAGTAGACTTGCCTAGGCTAATATACATTAGACTAAGGTAAGTTAGAGTATCCTAGCATGGGCTACTAAAGACTAGGTTAGGCTGGGCAAGGCAAGGCAAGGTTAGGTTACATTAGGCTAGGCTAGGAAAGGTTAGGCTATGTTAAGTTAGGTTAGGTTAGGTTTCGATACATTAGGTTAGGTTAGCTTAGGTTATGCTAGGATAGGGTAGGCTAGGTTAGGTTAGGCTAAGCTAGGTTGGGCTAGGCTAGCTTAGGTTACGTTAGGCTAACATAGGTTAGGTTAGGTTAGGCTAGGTTGAGCTAGGCTAGGCTAGGCTAGAGTAGGCTAAGGTAGGCTATAATTGGCTAGAGTATGGTACGTTAGTTTAGGTAGCTAGGTTAGTCTAGGCTAGAGTAGGTTAGGCTAGGTTAAGCCACACTAAAGTAGGTTAGGCTAGGCTAGCGTAAGCTAGGGTAGGGTAGAGTAGTCTAGGCTAGGCTAGGCTAGAGTAGGGTAGGTTGGAGTAATATAGTCTAGGTTAGGCAAGGAAAGGGTAGGTTAGGCTATGCTAGATTAGGCTAGGCTGGGCTCGACTAGGTTAGAGTATGCTAGAGTAGGATAGGGTATATTAGGCTAGGCTGGGCTAGGGTAGGCTAGTGTAAACAATTCTAGGCTAGTCTAAGGTAGGTTAAGCTAGGCTAGAATAGGTCAGGCTAGGCTAGGTCAGAGTAGGCTATGGGCTAGGTTAGAAAAGACTAAAGTAGGCTAGGCTAAGCTACGTTAGTTTAGGCTAGAGTTGGTTATGCTATGGTAGAGTAGGGTAGGCTAGTTTAGGCTAAGCTAGAGTAGGTGAGGCTAGGTTAGGCTAGGCTAGTGTAGTTTAGTGTGGGTTAGGATAGATGAGGTTACGCTAGAGTATTTTAGGCTACGTTAGGGTAGGCTAGAGTAGGTTAGGATAGAGGATGCTAGACTAGTCTAGGCTATAGTAGCTTAGGCTATGATAGAATAGGCTAGGGTAGGCTAGTTTAGGCTAGGCTAGAGCAGGTTATGCTAGGTTAGGCTAAGTTTGGCTAGGTTAGAGTAGAGTAGGGTAGGTTAGGCTAGTTTATGTAGTTAGGGGAGGTTATAAAACAAGAAAGAAAATGCAACTGAACACAACCACACAAGTAAAACTTAGGATTTATGTGGTAAAACCCTAACAGGGTGTCAAGGAAACATCCAACGGGCAAGGGATGGTAGTGGAAAACACAACTATTTCTTGAAGCTTTGACATCCAACTAATTGTTCCACCTACGAAAGTGAAGACATAACCTATAGTACATCTTATTTTGTCTAAATCACTTGCATAATCAGCATCTACATATCCCTTGACTGATCCTTCACTACCATTAAAGATGACGCAATGGTTACTTGTGCATCTTAGATATCGAAGCACCCATTTCACTACTCATCAATGTTCCTCACCTAGATTTGTCGTGAACCTACCGACAACTGTAATTGCGTGTGAAATGTGAGGTCTTGTGGATACCATCACATACATTAAGTTGCCTACAACATTTTCATATGGTACATGAGACATATATTTCTTTTCTTCATCTGTTCTAGGTCTCAAAACCGAAGAAAGCTTAAAATGGGAACCTAATGGAACATTAATAGGTTTCACATTCTTCATATAGAGCATTCCAAGTACTTTTTCCACATACTTCTGTTATGATAACCAAAGCTTACCATTTTTCCTATCTCTATGTATCTCCATGCCCAAGATGTCTTTTACTGCTTCGAGATCCTTCATATCAAACATCCTAGAGAGCTGAGCCTTTAACCTATCGATCTCTTCCTAGGGTTTGGTGTTGAGGGTGTATGGTTTATGGTTTAAGGTTTATAACACTTTAGTAAATTCTTTTAATAAACACTAAAATAAAAGTTACATAACACTTTTTAAAATGTTATAAAATGATTAGAGTATAGGATTCAAGCTATAGGGTTTAGGGTTTAGGGTTTAGGATTGATGGTTTATAACAGTTTAGTAGATTATTTTAATAAACACTTATAAAAATTACAAAACCATTTTTAAAATGCTATAAAATGTGGAGGGTTTAGGGTATGGGTTTTAGGGTTTTAAGTATATGGTATAGAGTTTAGGGTTAGGGGTCTATGGTTTAGAGTTTAGGGTTTAAGGTTTATAGCATTTTAGTAAATGTTTTTAGTAATCACTTAAATAAAAGTTACAAAACGTTTTTAAAATTGTTATAAATTGTCTAGGGTTTGGGGTCTAGGGTTTAAGCATTTTCAGTTTAGGGCTTAGGGATTGGGTTTCATAGTTAAGGGTTTATAAAACTATAAAATGTGTAGGGTTTAAGTTTTAAGATTTTATATTTTGGGTTTAGGGTTTGGGGTTTAGGGTTCATGGTTTTCAGTTTATAACACCTTAGTAATTGTTTTAATAAACACTTAAAATAAAAGTTACAAAACACTTTTTAAAATGTTATAAAACACTTAGGATTTAGTGTTTAGGGTTTGGGGTTTATGGTTTATGGTTTGGGGTTTAGGGTTTTAGGTTAACGGTTTACGGTTTACGGTTTACGATTTAGGGTTTAGGGATGAACCACATGACCTTAATGGGGTATCTACTGCTACATATTACACAAAACACATTCATATTGTTGAGCCTCGAGGAGTTATAAAGAAAAATAAATAAAAGGAAATAGGTTTGTGAAGAAGGGTGGAAAAAAAAAGGTCGGGGTATCTCATGTCCCACAATTATCTCCCTCTTACACTCACATAGCCAAGTGGAGTCTTCGATTATTATAGATACTCCTAAAATTATTAGGGTTTATGGTTTAGGGATTAGGATTTGGGGTTTAGGGTTTATGATTTATGGTTTATAACATTCTAGTAAAATTTTTCAATAAGCACTCAAATAAAAGTTACAAATAGTTTTTAAAATGTTATAAAATTCTTAGGCTTTAGTGTTCAAGGATTAGGGTTTATAACACTTCAGTAAATGGTTTTGGTATACACTTAAATAAAAGTTACAAAACACTCTTTAAAATGTTATAAATAAGGTTTAGGTTTTAGGGATTACAGTTTAAAGTTTATAACACCTTAGTAAATTCTTTTAATAAACATGTAAGAAAAGTTAAAAAATAATTTTTAAAATGTTATGAAATGCTTAGCGTTTAGGTTTTAGGTTATAAGGTATTATAACACTTTAGTAAAAAATTTTAATAAACACTTAAACAAAAGTTACGAAATGCTTTTTGAAATGCTATAAAAGGCTTGGGCTTAGCATTTAGGGTGTAGGTTTTTCGGTTTAGGGTTTACACCTTAGTCAATTATTTTCATAAAAAAATAAGTAAAAGTTACAAAACTCTTTTTAGAATGGTATAAAATTCTTTACGGTTTAGGGTTTTTAAGACATCAGTAAATTCTTATAATAAAAACTTAAATAAAAGTTAAAAAACAATTTTTAAAATGTTATAAATTGCTTATGATTTAGGGTTAAGAGTGCATGGATTATAAGACTTTAGTAAATCCTCTTAATAAACACTTAAATAAAAGTTTGAAATTTTTTTAAGATGTTATAAAATGCTTAGGGTTTAGGGTTTAGGGTTTATGGTTTGGTGTTTGGTGTTTAGAGTTTAATGTTTAGGGTTTACAAAACTTTAGTTAATGATTTTTAATAAACACTTAAATAGAAGTTACAATATGTTTTGTCAAATAGTATAAAATTATCGAGGCTTCGGCATTTAGAGTTTAGGGTTTAGGGTTTAGGGTTTCACGTTTAGAGTTTAGGGTTTGGGGTTTATGGTTTCTCGTTTATAGTTTAGGTTTGAGGGTTTATAACACTTTAGTGAATTCTTTTAATAAGCACTTAAGTAATAATCAAGGAACACCTTTTAAAATGTTATAAAATTCTTAGGCTTTACGGTTTAATGTTCTCGGTATGGGGTTTAGGTTTAAGGTTTAGGGTTTAGGGTTTATAAGACTTTAGTAAATTATTTTAATAAAAAATTAAATAAAAGATTCAAAATAATTTCTAAAATGTTATAAAATGATTAGAGTTTAGGGTCTAGGGTTTGGGATTTAGGGTTTAGGGTTTAGGGTTTAAGGTTTGGGATTTTGGAGTTAGATTTAGGGTTTAATGTTTAGGGTCTACAAATTTTTGGTAAATTCTTTTAATCAACACTTAAATAAAAGTTACTAATTTTTTTTTAAAATGTTATGAAATGGTTATGGTTTAGGGTTCAGGGTTCAGGGTTTAGGATTTAGGGTTTGGGGTTTGGGGTTTAGGGTTTAGGGTTCGGGTTTCGAGGTTTAAGGTTTATGTTTTTATGTTTAGGGTTTACAGTCTTTTGTTTATGGTTTAGGGTTTATAACACTTCAGTAAATTCTTTTAATAAACACATAAATAAAAGTTACAAAATTCTTGTTAAATTGTTATAAGAATTGTAGGGTTTATGTTTTAGTGTTTAGGTATTGGGGTTTTGGATTTAGGGTTTAGGTTTTGGGGTTTAAGTTTTAGGGTGTATGGCTGAAGGTTTATAACATTTTAGTAAATTATTTTAATAAAAACTTAAATAGAAGTTACAAAACGCTTTTAAAAATGTTATAAAATGCCTATGGTTTAGGGTTTAGTTTGTAGGGTTTAGGGTTTAGGGTTCATTGTTTAGTGTTTAGGGTTTAGGGTTTGGGATTTGGGGTTTAGGGTTTGGGGTTTAGGGTTTATGGTTTATGGTTTAGGGTTTAGGGTTTGGGGTTTAGGGTTTAGGGTTTAGGTTTTATAACAACTTAGTAAATTGTTTTAATAAACACTTCAACAAAAGTTACAAAATTATTTTTAATTGATCATAAAATGTTTAGGTTTTAGGATCTAGGGTTTGGGGTTTGGGGTTTGGGGTTTTGGGTTTCGGGTTTAGTGTTTAGGGTTTATGGTTTATTTTTAGGGTTTATAACACTTTAGTAAATTATTTTAATAAAAACTTAAATAAAAGTTACAAAACTCTTGTTAAAATTTTATAGAATGCTTACGGTTTCATGTTTAGGGTTATATAATTTTGTTAAATGCTTATAATAAACACTTAAAAAGATTACAAAAATTTATTTTAAAAATTATAAAATTATTAGTGTTTAGGGATAGGGTTTATGGTTTGGGTTTGGGATTTATAACACTTTGATAAGTTCTTTTAATAAGAACATAAAAAAAGTTACAAAACACTTGTTAAAATGTTATAAAATGCTTAGGATTTAGGGTTTATGATTTAAAATTATATAAAATGCTTATGATTTACGGTTTAGGGTTTATAACACCTTAGTAAATAATTTTAATTAACACTTAAAAAAAGTAAGAAAACGCTCGTGAAAATGTTATAAAATACTTAGGGTGTAGAGTTTAGGCTTTAGGGTTTAGCGTTTTGGGTTTCAAATGTTATAAAATGCTTACGGTTTAGTATTTAGGTTTAGGGATTAAAATGTTTATAAAATTATTTTTATAAACACTTTAAAAAGTTAAAAACACTTTTTAAAATGTTAAAAAATGCATAGTGTTTAGGTTTTAGTGTTTAGGGTTTATGGATTATGTCTTATAAACCTTGAATAAATTCTAATAATAAACACTTAAAAAATGGTTACAAAATACTTTTAAAATGTTATAAAATGCTCAGGGTTTAGGGATTAAAATGTTATAAAATGCTTAGGGTTTAGATTTTATGGTTTAGGATTTACAAAACTTTTGTAAATCCTTTTAATAAACAGCTAGAAAAAAGTTACAAAACACTTACTAAAAGGTTATTAAATTCTTAGGGTTTATGTTTGAGGGACATCTTAGTAAGTTCTCTTATTAAAATTTTAAAAAAACTTACAAAACTCTTCTTAAAATTTTATAAAATTCTTAGTGTGTAGATTTTAGGGTTTAGGGTTTATAACACTTTAGTAAATGATTTTAATAAACACTTAAAAAAAGTTACAAAATGCTTATTAGAATGTTATAAAATGTTTAGTGCTAGGGTTTATAACAATTTAGTAAATTCTTTAAATAAACACTTAAACAAAGTTACAAATGCTTGTTAAAATAGTATAAAATGCTTACCGTTTAAGGTTTGGGGTTTAAAATGTTATAAAGTGCTTATGGTTTAGGGTTTATTGTTTATGTTAGGGGTTTGGTATTAGGGTTTAGGGTTTATGGTTTATAATGCTTTAATAAATTATTTTAATGAACACTTTTAAAAAAGTTCAAAAAGAGTTTTTATGGTTTAGGGTTTTTCTTTGGTTTATGGATTTGTTAGGATTTTTACATGTTCGAGTTTGGGGATTAAGGTTAAGGGTATAGGGATTAGGGGTTGAGGGTTTATAGAAATTTAGTAAATGGTTTTAGTAAACACTTAAATAAGAGTTACAAAACACTTTTTAAAATGTTATAAAATCATTAGGTTTTAGGGTTTGGGGTTTAGGGCTTAGGGTTTAGGGTTTAGGTTTTGGAGTTTAGGGTTTAGAGTTTATAATACCTTAGTAAATGCTCTCAAGCTTTAGTCTTTAGGGTTTAGGGTTTATAAGACCTTAGTAAATGATTTTAGGGTTTATCCTTTAGGCTTTAAGCATAAGGATATAGGATTTGGGGTTTGAAATTTAGGGTTTAGGATTTATAACACTTCAGTAAATTATTTTAATAAAGACAAATAAAAGTTATTGAACGATTTGTAAAATGTTATAAAATTCTTAGTGTTTAGTGTTTACTCTTTGGGGTTTACGGTTTGGGATTTAGGTTTTTGAGTTTATGGTTTAGGTTTTATAACACTAATGTTACAAAAATATTTTTAAAATATTAGAAAAAAATTAGCTTTTGGGGTTTATGGTTTAGGGTTTATGGTTTATGGTTTATGGTTTGGGGTTTAGGATTTATAACACTTTAGTAAATTCTTTTAATGGAAACTTAAATAAAATTTTAAAATTATTTTTAAAATGTTATAAAATGATTAGTGTTTAGGTTTTAGGGTTTGGCGGCTTAGGGTTTAGGGTTTAAGGTTTAAGGTTTAAGGTTTATCACACTTTAGTAAATGCTTTTTCTAAACACTTAAATAAAAGTTACAAAACAAAATTTAAAATGTTATAAAGTGATTATGGTTTAGGGTATAGGGTATGGGGTTTGGGGTTTATAAAAATTTAGAAAATTATTTTAACGAAAAGTTACAAAACACTTTTCAAAATGTTGTAAAATACATAGGCTTTAGGTTTTAAGGTTTAGGGTTTAGGTTTTTGGCTTTAGGGTTTACGGTTCATGTTTTAGGATTTTGGGTTTATAAGGATTTAGTAAATTCTTTTAATAAACTCTTAAATAAAAGTTAAAAAACTCATTTTTGAAATGTTATAAAATGCTTAGGGTTTAGGGTTTGGGGTTTAAGGTTTAGAAGGGTTTAGTAAATGATTTTAATAAGAACTTAAATAAAAGTTACAAAATACTTTTGAAAATGTTATAAAATGCATGGAGTTTACGATTTAAGGTTTAGGGTTTATGGTTTCAAGTTTGCGGTTTAGAGTTAAGGGTTTAGTGCTTAGGTTTTATAACACTTTAGTAAATTATTTTAATAAACATTGTAATAAAAGATATAAAATGATTTTTAAATGTTAATAAATGATTAGGGTTTAGGGTTTGGCATTCAGGGTTTGGGGTTTAGGGTTTAGGGTGGTTTATCTTTTAGGTTTTATGGTTTAGATTTTAGGATTTAGGGTTTATAAAACTTTAGTAAATTCTTTTAGTTAACACTTAGTAAATTACAACACGTTTTTAAAATTGTTATAAAATGCTTAGTGTTTAGGGTTTAGAGTTTAGGATTTAGGGTTTGGGATTTAGGGTTTAGGGTTTTAGGTTTAGAGTTTAGGGTTTAGGGTTTATGGTTTGTGGTTTACAGTTTAGGGTTGAGGGTTTATGACACTTTAGTAAATTCTTTTAATGAACACTTAAAAAAATTAAAAAAATCTTCTTAAAATATTATAAAATGCTTAGGGGGTAGGGTTTAATGTTCTCGGTTTGGGGTTTACGGCTTAATGTTTAGGGTTTACATTTTCAGGTTTATGATTTAGGGTTTTGGGTTTTGGGTTTGGAGGTTAGGGTTTAGGGTTTATAAGACTTTAGTAAATTCTTTTAATAAACACTTAAATAGAAGTTTCAAAATACTTTTTAAAATGTTATAAAATGATTAGGGTTTAGGATTCAGTGTTTGGGATTTAGGGTTTAGGGTTTAAGGTTTGGGGTTTTGGGTTTATGTTTAGGGTTTAGTGTTTAGGGTCTACAACATTTTAGTAAATTATTTTAATAAACACTTAAATAAGAGTTACAAAACAATTTTTTCATATGTTATAAAATGCTTAGGGTTTAGGGTTTAGCATTTGTGGTTTGGATTTAGGGTTTCGGGTTTACGTTTTTGGGTTTAGTGTTTATGTTATTTTGTTTAGGGTTTATGTTTCTTTGTTTATGGTTTAGGGTTTATAACACTTCAGTAAATTCTTTTAATGAACACTTAAATAAAAGTTACAAAATTCTTCTTAAAGTGTTTTGAAATTCTTAGGGTTTACGGTTTAGGGTTTAGGGATTGGGGTTTAGAGTTTATGGTTTAGGATTTAGGTTTTGGGGTTTAGGTTTTAGGGTGTATGGTTTATAGTTTTTAACAATTTAGTAAATTCTCTCAGTAAAAAGTTAGAAAACACTTTTCAAAATTTTATAAAATGCCTAGGGTTTAGCATTTAGTTTATAGGGTTTAGGGTTTATTCTTTAGGGTTTAGAGTTTAGGGTTTAGGGTTTGGGTTTTAGGGTTTAGGGTTTAGGGTTTAGGGTGTATAGTTTGGGGTTTAGGGTTTAGGATTTAGTGTTTAGGTTTTATAACACCTTAGTAAACTGTTTTAATAAAAACTTAAATAAAAGTTACAAAATTATATTTAATAGATCATAAAAATTTTAGGTTTTAGGGTTTAGGGTTTGGGGTTTGGGGTTTGGGGTTTAGGGTTTAGGGTTTAGTGTTTAGGGTGTAGGGTTTAGGATTTATAACACTTTAGTAAATTATTTTAATAAGCACTTGGATAAAAGTTTAAAATTCTTTTTTAAATGTTATAAAATGATTAGGGTTTAGGTTTAGGGTTTTGGGGTTTAGGGTTTATGGTTGAGTCTTATGGCTTAAGGTTTATAATAGTTTAGTAAATTATTTTGATAAATACTTAAATAAAAGTAACAAAACACTTTTTAAAATGTTTTAAAACGATTAGATTTCATGTTTTAGGGTTTATAATACTTTAGTAAATTCTTTTAATGCACACCTAAATAAAATATAGAAAACAGTTTTTGAAATGTTATAAAATACATAGGGTTTACGTTTTATAACACATTAGTAAATTATTTTAGTAAACACTTAAATAAAAGCTACAAAACAATTCTTAAAAATTTATAAAATTATTAAGGTTTAGGGAATAAGGTTTAGGGTTTGGGTTTTATGGTTCACAGCTTAGGATTTATTGTTTACAACAATTTAGTAAATTATTTTAATAAAAAGTTAGACAAAAGTTACAAAACACTTTTCAAAATGGTATAAAATGATTAGGGTTTATTGTTTAGGGTTTATAGCACTTTAGAAAATGCTTTTAATAAACACTTAAATGAATTATAAAACGATTTTTAAAATGTTATAAAATGATTAGTATTTATGGTTTCGGGTTTGGGTTTGGGCTTTAGGGTTTATGGTTCATGTTATAGGATTTAGGGCTTATAAGGATTTAGTAAATTCTTTTAATAAACACTAAAATAAAAGTTAAAAAAATATTTTAAAATGTTAATAAAATGCTTATGGTTTAAGGGTTTGGGTTTATGGTTTATGAGGTCTCAGTAAGTGATTTTGATAAACACTTAAATAAAAGTTACAAAACGATTTTTAAAATGTTATAAAATGCTTAGAGCTTAGGATTTGTGGTTTTAGGTTTGGGATATAGAGTTTAGGGTTACATGTTTAGGGTTTATAATGCTTTACTAAATTATTTTAATTAACACTATAATAAAAGTTACAATATGATTTTTAAAATGTTATAAAATGATTAGGGTTAGGGTTTATCATTCATGGTTTATGGTTTATAATACTTTAGTAAATGGATTTAATCAAGGCTTAAATAAAAGTTACAAAATTCTATTTAAAATGATATAAAATGCTTTAGGTTTAGTGTTTACTCTTTGGACTTTGGGATTTAGGGTTTAGGGTTTATAAGGCTTTAGTAAATGCTTTTAATAAAGACTTAAATAAAAGTTCCAAAATGTTTTTTATGTTTCTATAAAATTCTTAGTGTTTAGGGTTTTGCGTTTTGGGTTTTGATTTTGGGTTTTGATTTTGGGTTTTAGGCTTAGGGTTTAGGTTTTAGGGTTTATAACAATTTATTAAATGCTTTTAATAAACACTTAAATAAAAGTTACAAAACGGCCTTTAAAATGTTATAAAAATATTAGGATTTACCGATTAGGGTTTTGGGTTTCGGGTTTCACTTTAGGGTTTAGGGTTTAGTTCTGAGGGACACCATAGTAAATTATTTGAATAAGAACTTTAAAAAAAGTTACAAAACTCTTATTAAAGTTTTATAAAATTCTTAGGGTGTAGGTTTTAGGTTTTATTATTTATGACACTTTAGTAAATTCTTTT
>APFE031021237.1:0-82628 GCA_000404065.3 Pinus taeda
TGTAGCAGCACGCGGCGCGATTATTCTTTTGGGTGCGTACCTGCTGTGAAAGTACGCGGCGCGATTATTCTTTTGAGTGCGTATCTCCTGGGAAGTACGCGACGCGATAGTGCCATTGGGTGCGTACAGTACACAGATCAGTGAAAGGAGTAGTGCGTGGCCACGCTGTTCAGAAGAAGGAGATATGCGGGTATACGCAGAGAGGCAGAAGGTGAAGTGCGTAGCAACGCAGGCCAGTAAAAAGAAAAACCTCGTATCTGTGTTAAGATCTTCTGTTGGTTGAATTTTTCTGTTGATAAGGTGTTCTGGGTTCTGCTCTGTTATTGTTGATCTGGTTATTGCAGCTGACTGTAATTTATTTGTACTTGATGATCATTTGATGTATATGGATCCAGTTTGAAAATTTATGAAAAGTGGTCCTTGAAAAGAAGTAGGGGGTTGTAGCTCCCTTTCCAGGAGGGACTGGAAAACGAGAGAGAGTTGTAGCTCTCTGCAGGTTGCAGCCTGCGTACTGGTAAAGGACTGCACCAGTACAAGACCATTGTAAAAGGAGTTTCTAATTTGAAAGAAGATAGAGACATATTGCAGCAGGTGGGTTTCACCCACATTGGGGTTCCCTTATATCTGGTGTTCTTTGATGTGACTGTCTGCTTTTCTTGTTCATGCTCATTATTTGTGGTATTGGTATGCAAAAATAATTCAAAGTATAAATAAGAAAGATTTGGTAAATTAATTAGATAATACTGATTCACCCCCCCCTCTCAGTATTATTGTCAACAACGAGCGCTTTCAATATTACATTCAATAAAAAATACTATCCAAATTTGCATCAAATTTTAGCATGGGCGTATGTTCCAGCAGCCAAGAATTAACCAAATCAATTTACAGATTAGCAATAATAATAATTTTTTTTTTCTTTATTGAACACAAAACTGGCCAATTTCATATCAGTGATTTGTTGATCAATTCAAGGGAGTCTTCCACAAACTTGTAGAGCTAGAATCTCCTCTTTACATCCACTGCAGCATTACTGGAGCTCTGATACCACAATAATGGCATAAGTGTCCTCAGACACGTAATTTTATTAATCAGAAAAAAATTACATAATTGATTTTGCAAGAGTTTACACCCGAACAACCAAACACTCTTGCAATGATCTATTTATAAGCTCCATGTCCTAAGTACCTCTAATTATGGATCACTTATTAAATAACAAGTGTCCATTTACATTAAATGCTATTCAAACCAACTAGCTAACTAATCTCATAAAATAGAGCCTAAGATACAACACTTTGGAGAGTCATATCTTGTTACAACAGTATACTAATTCTAATTGTCTCCATTAAATAATTAATCATTTTAGAATAATAATTATTAATTTAATTTCTTAAATTAATAATTATTTTATTTCAATTTTATAACCTATGATAATAAATTATTTTTGGATCATCTAACAAAAATTACATTTATGAAGACTGAACCTAGTTACACTTTCTTCAACACTCCCTCTTAACTAGGGAGGTATTCATAAATCATTACAAGGTGTTTGGACATTTTCAATGTGAAGAATTCACATAAGAGAAATAGGATTGGCAATCCATCTGTTATAGCATCATAGTAACCAACATTGTTTCCACAACAAGGCCTTGACTTACAACTCTGTCTCTCATCAAATCAGAGCACAATGTTGGTGAGACCATTGACTATAGACACCTTCATCATTGTCTCTCAAGGTACATACCCACATGGGTGTTCACTGAGTATGACCTTCTAGGACTATTCTTGTCTTGGGTTCTCAACCCTCAAATAATATCGGTCATCATGCCTACTCTTCTCTTGGATGCCCTACACATCCTCAAAGAGAATCAGATGCCAAATAATTACCCAATCCTGCATTATTTCTTCCCAAGAAAAGACAATAATTTTGTGTCTGTCTCTCCCTCTCAACTAGGGAAGATATGCCCATTCCTGCAAAGGAATGTAACCAAGCTCCCTCTAACCAAGGACTTGTCCGATCTCCCTCTTAATTAGGGACTTTCCATGGCTCCCTTTCAACTAGGGACTCTTCTTTTCATCAACAACTTCTTCTTTGTGGGTCATTCAGTTGCTTTATAAATTTTTTTCCTTGATGTAATAAAATTCAATCGAGCTTCTTTCTTGTAGGGCATCAACCATCAATCACTTTCCTCCTTGGTTTGTCATGTCATCTCATTCTTCATGGAAAGTGGCCTTATTGATATATATCTAGAACTTTCTTCATATAGCTACTTCTTTCTCATCATGCTTCTTTCAGGAATTTCCATCCACCACATGATGCTAGTTGTACTTTCACTTACAACCCTAGTTCTAGTAGCCCTACATTAACTCATCCAGATATTATTCAAGAAATCAAAACATAACAATAAATCAAATATTACATTTCGAGATGGATATTTATCATGACATCTTGTTGGCTTGAATCAACAACATCTTGCATGTTCATATCTCCAAGGCCTTTTTAGGTGTCAAGTGTCCTTCGATCTTTTCCTTCCTTTGTTAGAATTCACTTCCCTTCTTCCAGAAGATGTCTTCACCAAATCTATTGGCTGTTGATTCCTAGTGTTCATGGTGTCTCTTTATCCCTGATTTATTTATCTCAAATGCTTCTTTATAGGTTTCCTAGTCAACCACCTCATACTCCATATGAGGTCATTTCTCATGTTGACTTTTATCAGTGTGTGAACCATGCTTTGATGCATATTCTCAATGAAAGAGATCTACCCTATTCTTGACCATGCTTCTAGAGAAATTCCCCATGCTCATTAATACAAATGATGACATTAATTAATTGAAAACATATATTCTTACATACATCATCTTTGTTCTTTCCTTGATCATTTCAACTTTCTTTGATAGATTCCTTGATTTAGATTTCCTCAATCTTCTTTTCTTTGCTACATCTTCCTTGCCCACATATCATCCTTTCTTGAATCCCCGTAAGTTAAATTCTTATCGAGACATCTGCCTTTTCTGAAAATCATGAACCATCTAATTAAGATTCCATCAGAGGATCCTTATAGTCCTCATCCTACAAATGCTCCTTTCTGTTGATAATAGTGTATTTCTAAGATGATTCTTCCTAATCATGATCATTCCTTTATGCATTGATGAGGTCATCAAATGGCTACATCCTTCCTACATGAATATCTTTATCTAAGCTATCTCTACATGATTCTCCTATATTCTTGAAAATGCCATTCTCATAAACCATGCATTCTATCCTACCACTACACATTCCTATGATGCCCAAAACATTAAATAATCTTGTGTGAGTAATTTGATCTTAGTCATAGTAGAGATCCAGAGGGCCTTCCTTCTTCAACTTCCTCTCTTATTCTTTCACTTCTTGGGTAATGTGAGCTTCTTCTCATTTCTTCTTATTTTTGTCCTTCTTGAACTTAGGACAATCCATTTTATAGTGTCCATATTCTTGGTAGCCAAAGCATTGGACTTTGGACATATCTCTTTTTCCCTTTATCTGTGGACCAAACTTGCCAAAATTTTCCTTTTCTCTTTTCCATAGCATCAAATGCTTGCTCCTTTGATCCCACATCATCTTTGGCTTTGACTCGAGTCTCTTCAATTTGCATAGAGACCAAATTTCATTCAACGAGGTATCTTATTTCTTGGCATATATACTTGATGTGAAGTTGCCCCATTCCTCAGGTAAGGCATTGAAAACTATAGTAGTCATTTCTCTGTCTAACATAACTTCTCCTAGTTCTTTCAATTGGTATCTCATCTCAAAAACCTTCATGAAGTAGGGAAATATTCCTTCTTCCTTAGATATCTTCATTTTATATAATTCATTGTGCAATGATGCTACTTCTCCAACTACACTGACTGAGAATAGCTCCACCAGTTTATCATATATTTCTTTAGATGTTTCAAGTTTGGAAACATAAGGAATGAGAGGGTCCTTGATGGATTCTATCAAAATCCTTTGAGCCCTTGTTTCATCCTTATTATACTTTTCTAGGGATTGGTTTTGATCCTTTGGAGGAACAATGAAATTCCCTTTGATGTAGTCCATAACTTCATTTTATTTGAGAAGGAGATAAATCCTCTTTTTCCATGCGAGGAAATTAGCAATCCCAACCAATTTGTTTCTTTCCTTGCAAGAAGACATTTTGATATGTTTAGAAGAGGGAATAAAGATACTTACTTGAGAGTGTTGGTAATGAAGATATCTTTCTGCTTCCTTGAAGATTGATGCTTCAGCTTCTCGGGGTAAGCTTTTATTTTAGATTTCTTCAAGGTTCCTTTTGAGAGACTAGATTCGTGATCAGGGTGCCTTCCTCTAAAGATGATGGATCTTTGATGGAGACTCTTCTTGTAGATGCCTTAGATGTAATGCCTTCTTCTTTTCAAGGATTCCTTTGTTCCTAGGATGCTTTGAGGGATATGATGATAGATCTAGATAAGATAGTGATTCTTCTTGCCCTTGATGGATCTTGAATCCTTACTTGTAGATCTGATGCTGTAACCTTTGTGTGTCCTTGCTTCTTGATATTGACGCTTAAATATTCTATGTTTTGTTGAGATGCCCTTCCTTGATGTGTCACCTTAGCTCGGATACTATGTTGGAGAATTTAGGGCATTTAAGTTATGGTGATATTCTTCTAACAATGATAACTATTTATGAATTACTTTTTACTTTTATTATTAGCACAATCTTATCTTATTATTATTAGTGTGCATTCTCTTACTTCATCAAACATTTACCAAAACAAAAAGAGACAAGAACATAAGATGTTGGCTCTTAGCCAGGTCAAAACCTCTCTCTCCTAGAGAGGAAAACCCTTCTGCAAATTTCTCTTATTGAAGCTTCAATTTACAAATTCCAAGCCATAGACCCTTGACAAGTAGATCCTCCAAGCACAAAACATGGTCTCTCTTTTGAACCTTTTCTTTGATTCCTTCATTTGCACTGCACCTTGAACTCTTCCTTCGCTCTTCTCTCGGCAACTGATAGGACTTTCCTTCGCTCTTCTTCCATCAACTGATAGCACTTTCCCTCGCTCTTCTTCTGGAAATTTATAGCACTTTCCTTCACCCTTCTTTTGGAAACTGATAACATTACTACAAAAACCCTAGGTATCCTTAGATACCTCTACTTTGGTGTCTTCCTTTCCTTCTCTACCTCGCTTGGCAGTCTTCCTTATCCTTGATACTTGGGCTAGATAATGTAGCTCTTCTTGAGGTATATCTCTAAGTTAGTGACTGCTCCTCTTAACCCTATTGTAGGTATTATTTCTTCGTACATGTGGCTGATCTAGGGCTTGAAATTGATTATTTTACTTCCTCCCTTCCTTCGCTTTAGGTGTCCCCTTCTTCGCTTGATAAGGATGCTTTGATTGGTGATATTTTCTAGCCCAATCGAGCTGCTTCTTATGAATGTAATTTCAGATCTAATATGGACAATGATCCCTTTCACCTTCGCACTTATGACAAAAAATAGCCCCAAAAAAATCCTCCTAAACTTGGATTCCTTTTCCCTTTTCTTCGCTGGTCTAGAAGCACCTTCTTGCTCTTTTTTGCACATCCTTCTTGACTCTCTTTCTCATTGATTTTAGAGATCCCTTGATGGTCCATTTGTGAGGTTGAACTACCATATATATAGGAGTATTTCCCTCCTATTTGGTATGACATGAACTAGTGAGGCTGACTTGTCCTTAAGTGCACCAAAATTCATTTTTGAGCCGACTTGAAAAGGAGACTTTTCTTTGCTTTGGAGGATCACTTTGACATATTTACATAGTGTAACTTGCCCTTAAATGGGTCTTTCATAATTGCATTGAATCTTTTACTTTCCTATAGCCCTTCAACATGTGCTAGACCTATACAATGAGAAAGAAACTCATTTTAACAAATGAAAAAAATAATAATTCTTTTCTTTTACAAAACCACTTTATAGTAAAGGGGAAAATGCTAAACAGGTATCAAGGAAATAGTTGCAGACTTGACAATCCAAACTCGATAAGGTGTGGAAATAAGCATGTAATCGATAACTAAATTTATCCATATTTTCAAATTTCCAGATGCCTATAGCAAGTTAAATTCTTGTCAGCCCCAAGTTGATGGCAAGCAAAAACTAGGCCATCTACTATTAGAATCTCAACTCCCAAGTGTTATATTTTCACCTTGTTTGCTTTGTAGTTGATTCTCCTTCCTCATAGCACAGTTGTAATAACAGATCCATGCCTCGATATACATTTGCAACATTGATAAAAAATGAAGCTAGGCATAACAATAGCTTTATTTGGGAGGAGTGTTGTTGTTGTGTAGATAATTTTATAGGGGGTGGAAGCATGCATGCAAGCACCATCATTAGTTAATTTCCTATTTTATTATTAGAGAAGGCCCAATTATCTATGAGCAAAGTGCATGTTTTAGGGCATAAATACCAAGAAGGTAATGCATTAGTTTATCTTTAGTTTAGAGGCTCAGAGCATGCATGCAATGACCTAGTCTTCTCCAATTGAGTACACTTTTCTAGAAGCATTATCCATGTATGAGGGTGCACTCACCTAGGATATTAGGGTTAGGTTTTAACACCATCAACTAGGGTTCATCACTAGATGTCTGTAACAACCCCTAGCCACCCAGTTGAGGGACATTACCCTTGAGCTTTGCCTCTAATGCCATAAATTTAACATTTCTTTAGCCTCTGTTGGAAGCGAGTCCAATGTCTTCTCTAAAACCATTTTCAACAATGTTTTCCTAAGAAATAATTTTCTATATTTGGCATAGGAGAACAAATCACTTGCATTATGGAGAATTACCTATCTTGAAGCATTGCATCATGGTAAAAGGATTCTTGGCTATAGTGAGTCCTTCAAATTTTATAAGATCAACATTTTGTTAGAACAACAAGATAATAGTGATTCGAAACATGAAATTTGATGAGAAGGCTTGGTCCTACAAGTCTTAGGAGAATCTTGGCCCTTGGGAAGGTTGAGGAGGGAGAGGTAGTTGTTGTTCCAAATACTTCTCCACAAATTTGAGGGAAATCAGGTTCAGATCAACAAAGTTCCAATGTAGACATAGAGCATGCATGGCACACCCACCTATTGCACAAGACACGGGAGCAAGTTGGAGCTCCAAATACTTATTTTCAAGTGAGTCATCCTCCTCATCAAAAACCATAAGACCTGAAAGGGAATGACTGGAAACAATGATTGAACCCAAGTGGTTGTAGAAGATGAAGCATGTGGCTAACAAGAGCAGATAGAAGTACAATGCTAGATTCAATGGATGAATATTCTTAGAAGGAGAGGTTACCTTCATTATTTGGTGAATAACCAACCTCATATTTTATTTTTTCTTTGTAATAAATACATTGAGCCAGTTCAAGTAAAATTCACTCAACCACTGCAAAGCATTTGCTTCACTATTCGAAGGGCACATTTCGTTATCAATTAAGGTATGCTGAGGATGGAAATTGATGTTGCGTATCTTTATAGATTCAAAATAGAAAGGTGATGCTAGTGCTAGGAAGAGAACTTCAAGGTTTTGTTTCAAATTGGGGTCTCAAATATGATATCCTATATCAGTTGGAGGAAAGAAACAATGGCATTCATGTGTTGGAGCTGATGGTTTTAAGTATTGTGACAATCAAAGTTGCTCAAATCTCTACAAATCTAGTACTTCACGATCACTCCGAGCATATTGACATTTGGTACCATTTCCTGGAAGATAAGTTCAAGTAGGGAGCAATGGTTCTTAAGTATGTTCCCTTGAATTTTTAGGTTGTACACATTTTGACTAGGCCCCTATCAAAGGGGAATATTGAGATGTTGAGGGAGAGACTAGGCTTAGTGGAGAACACCTTCTCACAAAGAGGTAGTGTTACACATTTTTACCTTGTTTGCTCAATAGTTAATTCTCCTTCCTCATAACATGAGAATGATAGTATGTCCATACATGGGAGCAATAAATCCTTACCATTAGATGTGAGTGAAGCATTGATGGTCAATGGAGTTAGGCACAACACTAGTTTACTTTGGGACAAGTTTTGTTGTCTAAGTTGCATGCTATAGCGAAATAGAAATGAATACATACAAAACAAGAACGTGCTGGAAACATGACCCCCAAGAAATCAAGAAACATGGGTATATATATATATTTATTATTATATATTATATTTGATACGTATATAGATTCATAAATAATCGAGCAAGTGCTAAGACCCAAGGCTCAACAAAAACATGCTACAACAAATAACTACATATCATCGAAATCATCAATATCACACTCTAAGCATTAAAATAAGATTAAAAAATCATGTAAAATCTAGATTTTGTTTGGGTGATAAGTATACTTTTACTAGGGTCATGACTAAATGTTAGTTCCATACCCTCATACATGACAGAAACATGCAACCACCCCAACCCTGAAATCCCAAAAATTATTAAGTCTACTGGATTTTGAATGGAATACAAAATTTTTCTTTCTCCATATGAAAATGAGGTTGGAACCACTCTCCAACATCCTGAAAAAAATAAATAAATAAAATAAAAATTAATAATATAATAATAATATAAATAAATAACATAATAAAACTATAATATTATATTTATATATATATATATATTTTATTATATTTTATTCATTATTATATTATCTTTATTATATTATCTATTATTATGTAGTATATATCTATATATATATATAATATATATTATTATATATTATATATTATATATATAATTATTATTATATTAATTATTTTTATATTATAAGGATTTTTTTATTTTTTTTTTTTCCCCATTTTTTTCCTTATGATCAAGAGAATGTGTTAGGAGTATCCTTACACCATCCTACTATCATTCCCCAATGGATGAGTCCTAAGGATAATCAACCTATATTGATTTCCCTTTCATTATGATCCTTGTAATGAACAACCTAGATGTTGTGACTTTCCATGCTAGTCATATCCTTTCTTATGCCCATCCTAACATGTCCCCATGGGTGTTGAGAATTATTACATGCCTAAGGAAGTCTCTGAGAAGAAATGTTTGGGGTTTGATCATTTAATTCTTTGTAGTCAAGCTGAAAGACATGATCCAATGGTGTGGTTATGGATCCCCTTTTCCCTCCCCTCTTTCTTCATCTATGGCCCCTTTCTATGATGCATGGTTGTCTTATTTTCCCACCTCCCACCCTTGTACCTCATTGTACCAATATTGCAAAGGGATATGTAGTATTTTATTTCCCTATCTCATAGTCATTCATAAGTGCAAGTGTTATTTCATTGATATAATGATATAATGGTTACTTTCGTTATATCACTATACTTTACATCCACATGTTATGCATGGTAGTGTAGGTGCCTTGCATATTCCTTTTGCACAGCTTATATCATCATATTATGTTATCATGCTAGATTAGTATGCATGTATATTAGAACATGCATCTTAGATTAGATTTAATTTCTACATGGATGATTATTTTC
This sequence comes from Pinus taeda, assembly GCA_000404065.3. NCBI lineage: Eukaryota > Viridiplantae > Streptophyta > Pinopsida > Pinales > Pinaceae > Pinus > Pinus taeda. The sequence continues at coordinate 9,497 of APFE031021237.1, forward strand.
ATGAAAAACATGCAGGGTGATACCCTACGCCCAATGCACTTGCTCCCAAATAGTTGTATTATAATGTGCAGGTTACAGTTCTGTGGTCCTAGGAGATTGTTGGAGTTTTCATGTACCTGCCAAAAGTGAGTGGCCCCGAGGAGAAAATTTTCCTCTTATTCCTTCTTCCAGCCTACAACCAGTAGCTCCTAACAACCGTCAATAGTCAATGTGATGTGACATTTATATCTCTGCCACATGCATCAATCATATGTATCCTTGCGCATTTACCAAGAGCACGGTTGGAAGGTGGGAAAACCAACCCAAAATATGATTTATTCATTTTTCATTCAAATGCTTATGCTTCTTTGTATTTTGGGCATTTAGCATGGATTATGGAGTAACTTGGAAGAAGGACTGGTTTTGACTGCAACCTTCTTCCCTCACCTTAAATGAGGGGTTAATTTTCAAAACTAGTCCAGTGTGACCTCCCTTAATGGCCCATGGCTTTAGGAACTCAACTCAAGCCCTAGAAGGAAAATGTACTAGCATGATGTTCGCCTTTTCTCACTTCGACTCACACGTTTGGAGATATTTTATGGTTTTATGAAAGTTACAAGGTTTCCTTGTGACTATTACTATAATTGTTGGGAGGCAATAACATGTTATCATGGAAATTAGAGAGGAAGTAAAGTTTTATGAAATTTCTCTATCTATTTTGAGTGAAGAAGTATGCATAGCAACTTTGAAAACCTACCAAATTTATATTAGTGATCTTACTAGTGTCTTTACCAAAATTTGTTAAGATGCAGTGAATGCTAAATTAGGTGTCCTCTATGTCTGATCAATGGATTTACGTATTTGTGCTTATTGTGTATGATAGGGCATAGACAAATAACCAACCATGAGCTTACACACTTTCAACACTATCCAATTCTGAGTTTTTTTTATTGTACTTATGAGGTGAGACATAGGTTGCATGACTTAGAGAGAATCTATTTTGTATGTTCAAATAGTTTGATTAAGTTCGAATGTGTTAAATTTAGATAACAATGGTATGTTCTATGGTTAGCACAATTATGTTATGCAATAGCTCACAGAAAAGATAGATCAACAACTTAAAAATTATCCTCTTTGAGGGGAAAACCTCCTTTACATTACATATATGAACACTTCTTGGATGATACAAATGACAATACCTCCTTTGTATATATACGAGTCTAAGGGGTCACAATATAATCAGAGCCTACATAACAATAATAATGTAAGGGTGATGAGGCTCATCAATAGGTACAACATAAGGGTCATAATTCTATCCTCCAACTTTAGAACTATCTCTTTCTCACATTTATTTACAATTTTTGTTATATTATGCTTAGTGAGGGGTAAAATACGTTTTGTTATGCCATGTGGCCTAATATGGTTTAAATGCAGGAGATGGAGCATTTTTTAGATGATTTCAATGTAGGAGCTCAGACTCGAAATTAGGGAGAGATAATAGGAGGTTGTCCACCACCTTAACTCCCTCAATCAGCCAAAATCATCAAACTCTCTCTCATCAACTCAAGGTCATTGGCAGCCAAGCAAGTGCAGTTAAAGCAGATCAAGATCCACCCTTCTCAAGTTTTGGGGGATGAACATTCCTATTTTTTAGGGAGTTGTTAATAGCTACCCTCTTGTATAAATAAACACGTCAAAGAGCTCATTAGGATTTGAACTTTGTTTTCATCTAGGAAGCTATTGAGCTCAAGAACTTGATACTGTTCTTTTTTATTGGTTATGTTATGTATTCAACATTGATGCAATGATAATGAGAATTTTCTTATTCATCAATCATTGAGTTAGTTCTAGAGGGTTGATGCTCTTGGGTTTGGGCCCAACCCTAGCTGCTTAGGTCCCTCTTATGTATTGGTATTTCTTTTTATCTTAGAAGGTTTATTAGTTTTATGTATCTCATTAGAACATAACCCCTTAAAAATCTTGTGATTTCTACTCTATCTCATCTCTCCCATGGGAGTGTGAAGGGAAGAATATTCAATCACAGCCAAAAAATTTTATGTTTATGATTTCTTGGAAGAATGTTTATATTATTCATCTTGTTTTTCAAATGTTTATTGTATCTTAGGAGTTGATTTATTGACTAGATTAGATTTTTTGTCATAGATTAGATGGTATTTAAATTCAACTCATCTTTTCCGCCATTAGTTATTTTATTTTGTCAATGATAAAAGAGTATGTGAATTTGATGTTGCATGGCTATTTGGATCTAAACGAAAGGGGCCTTTCCACCATATCCATCCAAGACTTCTTCACCCTCTTTTATGAATCCCAAATTTTTGTTCTTGAGCTCATTCCCTTAGGTCACCGTGAGTAGCTCTCGTAGCTCAAAAAAAGCCTTCATAAGGTGCTGAGTTTGGCAAGGGGTGTTTGCCACCTTTCATCCATATACCACAACATCTATCCACCTTAAAATTCATTGAACTCACCATTCCTGCCACCTAAGCCTTCTCGGCAGCCTTCCTGTAGCATTACAGGCCTTCTTGTCGCAATATAGGGCACCTATAACATCTTCTTGTAGCATGCCTCTAGCAGCCTGTTTCAGCCTCTATTTGATCTCTAATGTAATTTTGACTTAGTTTAGGAGTAGGTTGACCCCCATTTGTGACTCCATGATCAAGGGAAACACTTAAGCCATTCCAACCATCCTATTTCCTTCACTCTAAGAGAGAATAACAATAGTTTCTTTATCACATATTTAGCATAAATAGAACACTGATTTATATGAAAGTGTGAGCTAGATAGATGATGCATGAAATCTTGAGTTATGATTTGGTAGGGTATTTCCCTGTCTTCAAGTGGATTTGGTAGCTAGATGGTTGATTGCAAGATAGTGTAGTTCCCTTTCTGTAAGTAGTGTAGCTCTTGTTTTTCTCATGAATTGATTCAGTAGCATTCACAAGTTAATAACATCTACAAGTTGATGTTTAAAAAGAATTTTACTTTTTTCATTAGAGCTGGCTTCTGAATTACATCTTCAGTAGTTAATTCCCTTCTAATTCAGTAAAAAAATGGTCTTGGAGCACTTTTGATCAAATGTCCTAGTTGAGGGTGGCATGAGTAGAATCCCATCCACTGTGTATATAGAAATTTCACCTTGAAGTTTGCATGAACCTTGGGTTGATAAACAGAGTTGAGGAGCCCTTGGGAGTTGTAGCATTCTTGGTGCAATACCAGGAATCACCACTTTTTGGCACCGTTACCGAGGAGGTGTCTAGGTATATGTTAATTCTACTTAAGCATTACTTTATGTTTTGCATTCATTTTTTAAAAATCACATAAAATAAGAAAATTTGCCTTTCATGCCTCGTAGGAATAGAGATACCCAAGGAAAATGCTTACCAAACACCCCCGCACCCTCAAACAGTCAACCTTCACTCTTCTTCGGTGACTGTCAACTTCCCTCTCTAACTACAGGGGAGTTAGAAGATCCTTTAGGTGAACAACCTGAGTTCTTTGAAGAACCTATTGGGGAAGAAGAAGAACCCATTTCACCTACCAAAACCATGGATGAAAATAGGAACAATGAGGTTTTCCCTATTAGAGAGACTAATGGAGAGGCTAGAATGAAGAATATAACCCCTACTACCCTTCCACACTTCCATGGCTTAACCTTTAAGGATCTTGATACTTTTATGTTTGAATTTGTCTTTTTTTGTAGGACCTATGACTATGCCTTTGATGACTAGAAGATGAATTTATTCTCATCTACCCTTAAGGATGCAACCTTGCTAGTTTATGGGTTTTCTTAGGGATAAGGTCACTACCTGGGCTCAAGTGCAACAATCCTTTAATAACAAGTACATGAACTACTATAGGTCCAAAGAAACCAACGAAGAAATATTTAGAATGACTCTTAGACTTGATAAATCCCTAGAAGACTATGAGGAGATATTTTAACTCAGTTATAGGAGGGCCATATGCACCCTTGATCCTAAATCACTCTAGCTAGTTCTTCTTCGAGGGATCGGGGAAGACATGATGAAAACCCTCAACGTGATGTCTAGGGGATACATCTATCAGTTATCCTATGATGAAATCAAGACAATGTTCAAAAATCACTCTAGGGATGCTAGGAAGAAGGGTAGGGCTAGTCAAGCCTTGGTTAGTTCCTCTCCTTCCACAACATCCATCAAGAATGAGATTGTTGGAGGAATTTAAAATTGAAATGTTGCATACATTTTCTTTTCAAATGGATAACATGCATATCAAGAGGAGACAAGAGGAAGCATAGATGGCCCTAGCTATTTTATGCCCTAAATGCACTAGAAGGCACCCCAAAATTGAATGCCCATTCAATGTCATAGAGGTTTGCTCAATTTGTGAGGAAAATCATGCCACAGATAAATGTCCTTCTTTTCCTGGTTTAAAATTTGTATACTAAGGGGCAGAAGGTGGGGCTAAGAAATTGTGCTTTATAAATCAAAGGAGGCCTCAAGGACCTCAGCCATACTAGCAGGGCATACAAGGTGCATCTTACTCTTATTACCATCAAAACCAGAATGCACCCTTTCTACTCTAGTACTCTTCCACTCATCCATTATGGTCCACACCTCCTTGGCCTGATGCTCCTCAATATCCTCCCAAACCTGTCAATCAACCATTTTAGGCATATGCTTCTTAACATCCTCAATGGAATAACTCATCACAAGGGTGGATGCCTCAACTCAACCAACCTCCTACTTTATTGCCCCCACCTCCATCTCAACCAAAACTCACTCATCCCGCTCCACCGAAACAACCACAAATTCCTACTCAACCCAATCAAAACCTGAATAACAAGCAAGCACAACAGGTGTATAGTGGAGAGACATCTTACCCTACCTATGCTACGGAGATTCAAGAAATCATCCTTGGGTATGGAAGAGTGCTTCTAGCTAACCAAAATTCATCTCCACCTAAAGAACTTGAAAAGGAAAAGGAAGAGAGTATCCCTCAAGTAAATCCACCTCCTTTTCTTGAGATATTGATCCATCCTAACCAACACACCCAGAAGAGATTGAACTTCTGGGAGAATTGAAGAATCCGTGTGTAAAACTACCCCTCCTCCAAACTATTAAGGATGTTCCCATCTATAATAAGCTTATCAAAGGGAAATGTTTCAAACATCCTAGGAGGAGAAAAAGAGACACCCCCACCATCAATTTTACTAGTCAATTACCTAATTTGATGTTGGGGAGAGTGATTTGTCCAAAATATTTAGACCCTGGAAGTCTAGTAGTAGATGTGCACATTGATGGAATCATTGTCCCTCATACCCTGATTTATCTTAGGGTTTCCATCAATGTGATTCCTAAAGAAACCATGTTAAAACTAAACCTTCAAGGATCCTTAAGAAAGGCCACTACGATGCTACAACTTTCAGATAGATCCACAGTAGCTCCTGAAGGAGTTGTTGAGGATGTAATGGTCTCTATTGACTCCTGGGAGTATCCTACAGACTTCTTAGTTCTCTATTCCGAAACCAAATTCAATGGTTATACTCTCATCTTGGGAAGGCCATGGTTAGCCACTTTTTATGCTTACATTAGTTGTGGGGATGAGAACATGACCATTAAGAATGGGAATTTTTCCAAACAATTGGTATTGTACCCTCTTGCTCAACCATCCATTGAGCATGAATTACCCTTGTGGCTAGAAAAGGAGGAGGAAGATGAAGTGTATCATACAACATCCCATCTAATCTACACCCTAAATGTTGTTATAGGAGGGGGGAAACCTGATGAAGATGACCTCATTGATCAAATCCTCCAAAACCAACCCCCCAATACCATGCCTCTTGATGAGCATGTGAAAGAGTTTGTGAGTGGTCCTTGGAATAAATTATTCTTAGCAGACCCAAGTCATGCCCATGTCAAAGTTGTATAATTTGGTCCATCTAGAACCTTAAATATTAATCCCTCTCTCTCAGTCAAGCAAGAAGAGAAGTTGTGCAAGATGCTGAGAGAACACTTAGATGATTTTGCTTGGAACTATAAAGAAATGAAGGGGGTGCATACTTCAGTTTGTACTCATCACATCTACATTAAGGAGGGATGCAAACTTGTGTGCCAACCTTAGAGGAGAATGAACCCAGCCCTCAAGGACATAGTAAATGAAGAGTTGAAAAAGTTTTTGGATGCAGGGTTCATATACCCCATCTCAGATAGTGAGTGGGTGTCCCCTCTAGTTTTGGTCCGAAAGAAGAATGGTAAGTGGAGGATATGTGTGGATTATAGAGAATTGAACAAAGCCACCAATAAATATCATTTCCCTTTTCCTTTCATTGATCAAGTCTTAGACGGTCTTGCAAGGAATAAGTTTTTTTCTTTCCTGGATGGATTCAGTGGTTACAATCATATCCAAATCATCCCTAAGGATTAGGACAAAACTATATGCACATGTCCATGGGGCACATTTTCTTATAGGGTCCTCCCTTTCAGTCTATGCAATGCCCCAACCACTTTTCAAAGGGCAATTCTAAGCATCTTTGTTGAGCTGGTCCATGACTCTATAAAGATTTACATGGATGATTTCACTCCCTGTGGGTGTGACTTCATGGAGGCTGCCTCTAACCTTGAAAAAGTCCTAAGGAAATGCATTGAAATGAACCTCTCTCTTAGTCTTGAGAAAGGTGAATTCTTAATTAATGCAATGACTATCCTTGGCCATTCAATATTTTAGGAGGGAATACAAGTGGACCCAAACAAGATTCCCATCATCAAAAGGGTCCCTAATCCTCAAAAGTAGAGGGATGTTAGGAGTTTATTGGGTTTAGATGGATATTATAGGAGGTTTATCAAGGACTTTAGTAAAGTGGCTTCACCATTGTTTGGATTGTTAGCCAAAGACTCATTCGACAAATAGCTGCCAAGAGGCCCTTGAGATTTTGAAAGAGAAATTAACCATTGCACCCATACTTAGGGTCCCAAATTGGGCTTTGCCTTTCCATATCCATGCTGATTCATTTGAGAAAGCTGTGGGGGAAGCCTTGGGACAAATAGATGGTAGGTTACCTTATGCCATTTACTTCATTAGTAAAAATTGTCTAAGGTTGAATTGAACTACACTATAACTGAGAAAGAACTCCTAGTTGTTGTACACTCCTTAAACAAATTCAAACACTACATCACTGGATATATATTTTTTATTTATGCTAACCATGAAACTATTCAATATTTGATGGATAAGCTTGATGTGAATGATAGAATCATTAGATGGTTGCTATTAATACAACAGTTTTATTTAATTATCATTGATAAGACAGGAAAATAAAATGTAGTTACAGATATGTTGACAGTGTTGGACTCACCAACATGTCAAGGGGATCTCCCCAGTAAGAAGTCCCAATTAGACCTCAGACCATTTGGTGTAGGAGTCCCAGTAGTGGGTCGTATGGTAATGCCTTGACCATGATTTCGCACAGAAGCAAGTAAGATAACTTTGTTGGTAGCAAGGGTGTGACAACTACAGTGAGTCAAGGAAGGTGCATGAGAGGTTCTAACAATGTGGGTTGGGATGAGTGCGCCCCTTGGCAACCTGTAATAGTAATTGGATGGGAAGGGAACACATGATTAAAGATACATCACAATTTGGAAAGTAAGTTAGATAGAAATCCAAAGTGATGGTTAAACCAACAATAGATTTCAGAAAGATTCTTACATACTCATACAAAATAGCCCATACATGCATGCGTAAGAAAGCAAATACATATGCAATTTAGAGTAAACAAGATAACTAGAATAAAATACAACATATGCATGAAACGTGTTGGATCTTATTATATAAAGAAGTGTAAGTTCCAATCAGACAATACATCCATGTCCAACCACTAGCTCCAATAGTGGAACGTTACATCCACATCTATCTGCTCCTCCAAAGAGATGTACTAGCTCCGTGCAGTGGATAAGCCAAGGCACATTACAATAGTGTCCAAGCTCTCTCCAAGATAGGCTTATCGGAAGCTTGGCTTACCAAAAACCTCTATAATGAGTTACGAGGGACTATTTATAGCAAAGGGAGGGGTGACCCTTGACATTCCCCTTTGTGACAGTTCAAATACCCTCATGACTCTTCATATACTCTATGATTGTTACATCCAACTATCGATACATGACTTACACTTGAAAAGAAATACATTACAATGCACATATACTCATGTGAGACAACATGGATTGAGCAAGCCAAGCAAGACATCACTGACAATTGGTACGTTGTGATGAGACCAACTCTTTGACATGCTTGTGATGGTGAAGGAGGTGAGCTGATGCCAAGCTTGGTCGTCCATGATGGTGTGCATGCACTCCATTGTGACCTCTTGCTGAAGCGAACTCTTGCCTTCGTTACATCTGGGTGCATTGGTATGGTTCCTCCATCTGACTTGCCTACTAGCATGTGCATGATCTTTGGGTGTAGATGAACTGGTAACACATTGATGCATAGTGTCTATGTTGATCTTCCAGTGTGTGTTGGTGGTCATGCACATCAACTGTCAACTACATGTTTAGCTCTAGTGGGACTTGCTTCTTGTCTTTGCCTTGGTGAGTGTATTGAATGGGTTGGATCGAATGCATGTGCACAATGACATACATGCTTATGAATCCCTTGCATGCGATCAACAACTCTACTCACCATGTCTGCTTCGTGCCAGCTATTGGGATAGATATATAGCTTGTACGGGCACAGTTTCATCAGTGAGTACATGTTGCGCCCCCTGATGTTCCTGTTACTGCTGCAACTCATTCGTTTGTCTATGCAGCTTCATGTTCTTCCTTGATTTGTAGCTTCAACACATGCAAGTCCTTCTTTGTTCCATTCTATGTCTTCGTGCGATCTTCATGTTGCGTTGTCACCTCATAGCCTAAGTCTCCAAAGTTGCTTTCATCATTAGTGTATCTACTTGAGCTCACAAATTTGTTCCACCTCTATGTTGTCAACAACCTTCCTCTTTCATTCGTTGCATTCGGTATGCTTCCTTTAGTTGTCATTCATGATGTTGCTCTTTGTGATGTTGTTGTTGTTATATCTTGATGTCCTTGTCTACGAACAACTTGGTGTCTCTGTGGGTAGGCAATTTCATAGACACTTGATCGACTGCATACCCAAGTGTGATATGAATAGTGTCTTCGTCTCTGCTGTCCTAGAAACCATTGTACCTGTATTGCTGAGAGGCAGATGAACACCTACAATACCTAGAGACATGAAAACACTCATGGTAAGCAATATGTCAGTCAAAAACCAAAATGAACTTGAGAATTGACTTGCAACATACCTGTGTGACTGATCATGAAGGTTCCGCAATGTCGGCTGGGAGGTCGAGAGACTGACTGCCAAGACTGGACAAGGTGCAGTCTAGGCTGTTGGGAGACTAATTGACTATTGGAACCACTCAATGCACATTCAAGTCTAGCTGTTGATTGTGTGAATTGTGCAATACATAATCCTAGCTAGCAATGGCTGCAGGCTTAAAGACCACATTGCGCAATTTTCTGGGCCATCAGTCATTTTCCCTCAGAAATGCATAAAACAGTCCTGGGGGATAGTGCCTCGGCAGAAATGCACATTTCTGGAGAGAGAGATAGAGCCTTCCTTCCCTGGATTGCGCAATGCTATCTTAGTGAAGGCAGAGTCTGGGTTGAGGTTTCCCAGACTCGCCGATGGGCAACTGAACATGAATGTGAGTGCGCATGCATGGTGATACTGAGTGTAAGCATAATTGAATGATCATGAATGCAAATGGTGAATGATAGATTTAGAAAATGGAGCAACATGCATGTGGGTGAGGCGAACCATCGAATCAATGACTGTTCATGAAAAACAGTTTCATGCATGCGAAAGCAATGAGATAGCAATGAAAATTGAAATGGTGCTAGTACAAGCTAATATGCATCAAAATGAAAGAAATCACTCACTAAAATCAAGCAGATATCATTCATACGAAGCGAAACACAAAAAGCGCCAGAAATGCAACACAAGACATGGGAAGTGGGATTACCCCAAAACAGTTGAGTTGAATGTGCCAACACCACTTAGATGTGATGTGGGATGTCAGAGCTGCAAGGTGGATGTGAGGAATGAACTCTGCAACGTCCGGTTGATGAGTTTTGATAACATCAAGGTTGTGATGTGCATGCCACAAATCTAGGGAAAGCGACACTTGGTGGGAGGTTTCTGAAATGATCCTTTCATGTAACCTCCAACTACCAAAAATAGATCCCTGAAACAAGGGATACCTTTGGATGATGCCTTGGGAGAAGCGGCCCATGCATGCAAGTTTGTTTTGCTTGGTCCCGGAGGGAACCTATCAACTCAGCTACACATGCAAGAGGTTGCTCAACTTCTAGGAGAAAATGTGCATTTGTGGCTGGGAGTTGAGCTATCCACCCAGGAGATTTGAACAATTTATAGGAAAAGCAGCTAACTATTGCCTATATTTTCACAAATTCTAGGCTAAGTAGCTCTGCTGGGGAAAATTGTGCAATTTTCACTATGAGGGTTGACTGCCAGAATTGCACAATTTTGGAGCCCAACAGGCTACCAGTCAGGATTACGCAATTTCTGGAGGGAAGGCTGGCTGCCCTCCAAAATTGTGCAATTTATTGGGGGAGCTACTCAGCCTACAACTGGACCAATTCTAGGTGATCAGCCTGTGAGGGGAATGCATCGAGTTGTGATCGACATGCTACCTTTGTGCAAGGAAAACACTAAAGCTTGTGTACTTGACGAAGCAAGACAAGGTGTTGTGAAAAGTTGGTAGGGAGGCTCAAAAATGAAGCTGAGGAAAAAATTTAGAGAGTGGTTATAGCCGCTACAAAACTTGGTGACACACTGGTAGAACTCCAACTCTCTAAATGGACCTTGTTCCTGAAAAGCAAGTCTAACATCTCTGGAAGTATTTTTTAGTTCTTAGCTCATCTTGGTTTCACACTATCTTGATTGTAAGATGTAGTATCTGCCAATCTCTTGGTTGATTGACACATATTCCAAGCCAAGGAAACACAATGGTTTCAATTGGGGTTGAGGGGTATATTGATGCACAAGCATTATAGTCGTCAGAGTCTTAGTTTCATCTCTGGTGTTGCTTCATTAGCAGCAGGTCTGGACAGTACCTCGACAAAGTCACATAGGAAAAAAAGCATGGATCCACTTCCAGTGAGCCTGGTCAATACCCCGGCAAAGTTACTTGCATCACCTCTCTGTGTAGGAAGCCTTTCTCTTCTTTCACATTATTCATTTTTCATTTTTTTCAAACTTTTCTTTTACTTTTTGTTTCATTTTTGTAGCTGTTCATAGCACTTATTCATTTCAAAGTCAAAAGAGGGATCCCAACTTATTGAGAGCAGAAACTATTTCTTCAACAGAGAAGTAGTTTATTATACCTTTGACGTGCTTGTTAAGGTTTTCCCCCTCACCTTATTCTACTTGATTGAGCTGAAAAGGGTTAACCCAAAAACAACTGACTAGAGTAGGTGACACTAGTTAGCGTGCAAGCATTGTGTTTTCAACAAGGTTTACTTTGAACAGTATGTATTTTCCTTCGATCTATCATGGACTAATAGTAACAAGTTCTTCATATAGAGGCAGGATGACAGATAACCAAGTAGTGATAGCAACACAAGGCCTCTTTTACTCTACCCAACTTGCTTTAAGAGTCATACATGGTTTCATGTGAAACTATCCTATGAATGAAACAAGCGAACTAACAAATAGCAAAGCAAAGAAAGAGTAAAAGCAAAAGCGAAAGCAAAGAAAGTAAGCATATAAGAAAGAAAACAAACAAACAAACCAAGAAAGCAAACAAGCATGCAATCAAACAACTAAAAAGCAAACACTACTCTTATTCCTAAGCTAACAGTGGATGGGTCATCTCATGTGAAGTGATACCTCCAATGCAGCCACTGTCCATTGCTTGACCCATGTTGGTGAAGACTTGGTCTACAAGAAACCCAGTTGTGCGAACCAACAAACAAGAAAGATGTAACAGTGAAGACAAACACACTCTAAGCTTACACGCGACCACAGAACAAAGATGAGCAAAAGTGCATGACATGCATTCTATGGAGCTACCATGATATTGTGCTACACTGCATGTAGATGTTGAGTGTATGCATTCTCTTGACTGTGACATGCAAGAAAACGTGAGAAAGGTAGACCACTTGTGTTTTTCATGTGTGCTTGTTGTGTAAGATTCCTCCAACGCATGAGAGATGGGATCGTGTTGTTCGAGTGGAGGAAGTGAAATCTAGATGTTTGGTTGATCTTTTATGAAAAGTAGAGAGTGATGAAGAGCTTTGAGTATTTCAACAATTTCCTAACTGGAAGTGAAACCAACCTTAGGAAAGTGAGGGACTGACATAACCATCAACTTAGGCTAAAGTGCCTCAACAGTATGGGGGGTTTCGACTTCATTGACAGATAGACCATCATAGACTAGTGCCTTGGATAGGTTAACAATAATTTAATCAACATCGTGATTATGAGGAAGTGAATAGATCACGACAACCAAGAACAGAAAATTCAATATGTTCACCTTCTGTGTTTTCAGAAAAGATAGATGACAGATTGGACAGATTCTCCGAGGAAGATGTGTCCTCTCCACACTGTAATGATAGACTGACATCCGCCGTGTCCTATGAATGATCGGAAGTAGAAAAATCCAGAAATGGGTTTGCACAGGGAATATCAATAGTGGAAGAATCAAAAGGGATGTCAGGATGAAGTGGTTGAGGCATGGCTGAAAGGGATTCATCCTTCACCATGAGTTCTTCTTTAGATTCCCCCATACACTCATCATGAATGATGGCGCAAGTTGGCTTCATAACACCAACTCCATCGACAACTTGATCCTTGTTCACAACAGGTGAGGAGTCTGGAATGGAAGAACGCAAGACAGTACAATCCAGAGGATCAACAGAATGCGAGGATGGAGGTTGAGGGAACAAATCCATGTGACAACCAACAAGCTTGCAAGCAAAATCTGTGCAGATCTCAAGAGCAGGTGGGGTGGGAGGATGTGAAAGTTCAACAGATGTGTGCGCATGTTCTCCCACATCACTCGACGATTGTGAAGTTGTTTGATGAGGTGAAGGCGGACAGCCACTTGTGACAATGACTGTGCCTGCTTGTGATTGCACAGTTCCATCACCGGAGTATGAGCGGGATTCGAGTGATTTCAAATATTGCGGATTTTCAGATATGTAAAGAAGATACTCAAATATCCCATCAAGAAATTCCCAATCAATATCATCTTCGGGGAATCAGTATGCAAGATTACAAAAGCGTGTGTAAAACTGTTCAACAGATTCATCTGGTACTTTTCGTAATTCCATAATTTTTTTTGTTGAGTTCTTTATAGTCGAAGTGGTTGAAAGCATGGTCTATCTCTATGACCAGATGAGCAAGAGATTGAATATATTTTTTGGGCAACGTGGCACACTAGTGCGTTGAGTGCCCTCGAAGTGTGCAGATCAACAACGTGTAGCTCATGTATTCTTCAAAGAGTCATTGTATTTTGCATGAGCCTATAATACCGACTGCGTGCCTAACCAAGGCTACATAGCCTCCACCATCGAATGTTTTATGAGACAAGTTATCTGAGAGCTTTTTCGAGATGATGAAATCGTTCCCATAAGACATACATTCTAGAAGATAAACTCGGTAGTTAGTCATGGTAGATGTGTAGAGATTCAAAACAGATGTGAGGACTCAGCTTGTCATCTGGCCCTCCTTCTAGTAGCATAATGTTGACGGTGCTGGACCTACCAACATGTCAAGGGGATCTCCCCGGTAAGAAGTCCCAATTAGACCTCAAACGATTTGGTGTAGGAGTCCCAGCAGTGGGTCATATGGTAATGCCTTGATCACGATTTTGCATAGAGGAAAGTAAGATAACTCTGTTGGTAGCAAGGGTGTGACAGCTGTAGTGAGTCAAGGAAGGTGCATGAGAGGTTCTAACACATCTGGTTTGAGATGCGTGCACCCCTTGGTGACCAGTAATAATACTCGGATGAGAAGGGAACATGCAAGCAAAGATACATCACAAGCTGGAAAGCAATTTAGCTGGAAATCCAAAGTGATGGTTAAACCAACAACACTTTTCAGAAATATTCATACATACTCATACAGAATCGTCCATACATGCATGTGTAAGAAATAAAATACATATGCCATTTAGAGTAAACAAGATAGCTGGATTACAATACAACATATGCATGAAACGTGTTCGCTGTTATTATATAAAGAAATGTAAGCTCCAGTATTACAATACATCCATGTCCAACCACTAGCTCCAATAGTGGAAAGATACATCCACATTCGCATGCTCCTCCAAAGAGATTTACTAGCTCAGTGGAGTGGAGAAGCCAAGGTGCGTTACAATACTGTCCAAGCTCTCTCCAAGATAGTCTTATCGGAAGCTTGGCTGAGCAAAAGCCTCTACAACGAGTTATGAGGGACTATTTATAGCAAAGGGTGGGGTAACCCTTGACATTCCCCTTTGTGACATTTCAACTACCCTCATGACTCTTCATCTACTCTATGACCGCTACATCCAACTATCGACACTTGACAAGACATACATTACAATGCATGTGTACTCATGTGAGACAACATGGCTTGAGCAAGCTAAGCAAGACATCATTGGCACTCGATCTATTGTGATGAGACCATTCTTTGACATGCTTGTGATGGTGAAGGTGGTGAGCTAATGCTAAGCATGGTCATCTGTGATGGTGTGCATGCACTCCATTGTGACCTCTTTCTGAAGCGAACTCTTTCCTTCATTGCATCTGGGTGCATTGGTATGGTTCCTCCATCCGACTTGTCTGCTAGCATGCACATGATCTTTCGGTGCGGATGAACCGACAACACACTAGTGCATAGTGTTTATGTTGATCTTCCATTGTGTGCTGGTGGTCATGCACATCAATTGTCAACTACATGTTCAGCTCCAATAGGACTTGCTTCTTATCTTCGCCTTGTTGAGTGTGTTGAATGGGTTGGATCGCATGTGTGACCACAATGATATGCATGCCTCATAATCCCTTGCATGCAATCAACAACACTGCTCACCATGTCTACTCCATGCCAACTACTGGGATAGATATATAACTTGTATTGGCATAGTTTCATCCATGAGTACATGTTGTGCCCCCTGTTGTCCCTATCACTGCTGCAACTCATTCATCTGTCTGTGTAGCTTCATGTTCTTCCTTGAGTTGCTACTTCAGCACATGCAACTCCTTCTTTGTTCCATTATCTGTCTTTGTGCGATCTTCATGTCATGTTGTCACCTCATAGCCTAAGTCTCCAAAGTTGCTTTCATCATCAGTGGATTTGCTTGAGCTCGCAACTTTGTCAAGCCTTTATGTTGCCAACAACCTTCCTCTTGCATTCGTTGCATTCGGTATGCTGCCTTCTGCTGTTTTTCATGATGTTGTTGTTATTATATCTTGATGTCCTTGTCTACGAACAAATTGATGTCTCTCTGGGTAGGAAAGTTCATACACACTTGATTGATTGCATCCCCAAGTTTTCTCTAAACAGTTTCTTCATCTCTGCTCTCCTAGAAACCATTGTACCTGTACTGTTGAGAGGCAGATGAACACTTGCAATACTTGGAGACATGGAAACACTCATGGCAAGAAATCTGTTAGTCAAAAATCAAAATGAACTTGAGAACTGACTTGCAACATACCTGTGTGACTGATCATGAAGGTTGTGCAATTTCGACTGGGAGGTTGGGAGAATGACTGTCAAGACTGAACAAGGCATGGTATGGGCTGCTGGGAGACTGAATAACTATTGGAAATGCATAATGCACAATCTAGTCTGGATGCTGACTGTTTGATTGTGCAATGTGCAATCCCAGCTGGTAATAGTTGCAGGCTCAGTGACTGCATTACACAATTTTCTGGGCCAATAGTCACTATCCCTCAGAGATGCGCAAAACAGTCCTAGAGGATAGTGCCTGGGAAGAAATGTGCATTTCTAGAGAGGATGATAGAGCCTTCCTTCCCCAGATTGCACAATGCTATCTTAGTGAAGGTAGAATATGGGCTAAGGTTGCCCAGACTTGCTAACGAGCAACTGAACGCGAATGTGAGTGCGAATGCATGGTGATACTGAGTGTAAGCATAAGTGAATGAGCATGCATGCAAATGGCGAGTGAAAAATTTAGAAAATGGAACAACATGCATGTGGGTGAGGCGAGTTGCTGAATCGGTGAACGTTTGTGAAAAATAGTTTCATGCATGTGATAGAAGTGAGATAGCAACAAAAACTGAAATGGTGCTAGTACAAGCTAATATGTGTCAAAATGATAGTAAGTGCTCACTAAAATCAAGCAGATAGTGTTCATACAAAGCAAAACACAAAAACACCAAAAATGAAACACAAGATATGGGAAGCGGGCTTACCCCAAAACAGTTGAGCTGAATGTGCCGACAGCTCCTAGGTGTGATGTGGGATGTCAGAGTTGCAAGGTGGATGTGAGGAATGAGCTCTGTAGTGTCCAGTTGATGAGTTTTGATAAAATCGAGGTTGTGACGTGCATGCCACAAATCTAGGGAAAGCGACACTTGGAGGGAGGTTTCTGAAATGATCCCTGCATGTAACCTCAAACTGCCAAAAATAGATCCCTGAAACAAGGGATTCCTTTGCATGCTACCTTGTGATAAGTAGCCCATGCATGCAAGTGTGGTTTTCTTGGTCTCGGAGGGAACCGGTCAACTTACCTGCACATGCAAGAGGATGCTCAAGTGCTGGGAGAAAATGCACATTTCTAGGAGCTAGGTTGGCTACCCAGGAGATTTGCACAATTTCTAGGCAAAGTAGTTGACCACTGCCCAGATTTTCACAAATTTTGGGCTGAGGAGCCCTGCTAGGGAAAATTGTGCAATTTTCACTGTGACATTTGATTGTCGGAATTGCACAATTCTGGAGCCAGCAGGTTTCCAGTCGGGATTGTGCAATTTCTGGAGGGAAGGTTGGTTGCCCTCCAAAATTGCACAATTTCTTGGGGGAGTTTCTTAGCCTGCAGTTGGACCAAGTCCGGGTGATCAGCCTATGAGGGGACTGCATTGAGTTGTGATCAACAGGATTTCTTTGTGCAAGGAAAACACTGAAGCTTGTGTACTTGAAGAAGCAAGACAAGGTGTTGTGAAAAGTTGGTACGGAGGCTCCAATTCAAGCTGAGGAAAAATTTTGGAGGGTGGTTGTAGTTGCTACAACAAGATATTTTATCTAGACTTGCTTTGCCTACAACTGATGAAGGGGTGGTTGATGATCAACTTCTAGATGAACATCTATTTTCTATCTCATTTCTCTCTCCATGGTTTTCTGACATAGAAAACTACTTAGTTGCTTAAAAATTTCACCTAAATCTGTCATCTAGGGAGTAAAGCATAATTGTAAGGAAAAACACCCCTTTCACTTGGATTGGGGGAAATCTCTTCAAGATGGGACTAGATCAGATCTTAAGAATATGTGTCAGGGAAGAGGAAGTCTTTGAAATCCTCTAAGCTTGTCATGGTGGGCCTTGTGGAGGTCATTTTTCTGCCAAGAGAACAACTTTCAAAGCTCTATAAGTTGGCTATTATTGGCCCACTCTCCACCGAGATGCAAGAAGGTATACCAAAAGATGTGATCAATGCTAGGATGGGAAAACCCACACCCAGGGATGAAATTACCCTACAACCTTAGGTGACCTTGAAGCCATTCGACAAGTAGGGCATGGATTTAATTAGGCCAATCAATCCACCATTAGGGCAGAAAAAGTACATCATTGTGTGCACTGATTACTTGAAAAAGTGGGTTGAGACAAAGGCTTTCAACGCAACAATCGAGGATAAAGTGGTTGAGTTCTTAAGGGAAAATATCTTCTACAAATTTGGGTACCCCAAGGAGATGGTCAATGATTAGGGAGCTCAATTCACATCACATCTAATCTATAATATTTTAAGACAACATCATATCAAACATAGAACATCTATTGCCAATCATCCTCACGCAAATGGGCAAGTAGAGGTTAAAAATAGGGCATTGGATAGCATCCTCACCAAGGTTGTGAGTAGCAGTAAGAGAGATTGGGCATACATATTAATGGAGGCCACTTGGGCTTATAACACCACTTGGAAGAAAACTATTGGGTTCACTCCATATGATTTGGTTTATGGAAAGAAAGCTCTACTTTCTATTGATTTTGAGTATAATACTTTGAGAAAGGCAACCCAATTGGAATGAGATGTCACCAAATCACAACAAGAGAGGTTTCTCCAATTTAATGTCTTGGATGATTTCAAAATGAAGGCCCTCCTACACACTGAAGTTATACAATTGCAAAGGAAGTTTTGGCATGATAGGCATATCAAGGACAAGGTTTTTCAACAAGGGCATTAGGCATTATTATATGATTCTAGATTCAAGGATTTCAAAGGAAAATTGATAAAAGATGGTTAAGCCCATACTTGATAGAGAAATGTCATGACAATGGAGTTGTTAAAATTAGCACCATTGATGAGTAAGGGATTCCCTTGCTTGTCAATGGATACAGGTTGAAGGTATACAAAAAACCTATGTCTAAGGAATAATTCATCAGTACAATCAGCAGAGAAGTCAATGTGATTGGAGTTCCATAGATTCCAATCCACAACATTTCTAGATACTTTTTTTTAAAGAAAGAAAAAAAGGCCTAGATGAAAACCTTTGTGAGGCATTTGAGGCCAATGCTTGGCGTGAAAACCTCTCTGAGGCAGCCCAGTAGCAAAAAAGATAAGAGAAATAATAAAGATCCCTGGGTGAAATCCTCTCTTGAGGAATATAAGGCAGCCATACATGTTCAAAACCTCCTTTGATGTAGCCTGTGTGTGTCCAAAAAAAAAACAAGGAAAGAAAACAAAAGAAAAAGCACAGGAAATGGATCTACAACATGTCTGCTAATTTTTTTGTCATTTTGCAAGATTAAAGACAGTGGAATATTCCATAGATACAGGGTTATCATTCTCAGTATTCTCTTCAGTCCTCCCTCCATCCACTTCATATCCATCATCCACACTCGATCACCCCTCTCCACCATCCCGTTATCCCAAAAGTCAAGTTTCACCCCCTCTCTGGATTGCTCTAGGAAGGACCTGTAATTGCTACAGGAAGGTCCCATAGTGCTACAGGAGGGAGATTTGAAGGAAAGAAAAGCCTAGAGTGACCTTTCAAAGGATGAATAAGGTTCCCCCACCGTGCTCCACCATCCATCCATCACTGATCTATCCCAGTTCATAAAAATAAAAATAAAAATCACTAAAATTCCTCCGCTCTATCTTTCCCCTGTTAATGTTTTTTTGAGAAACAAAAGTAGCACATCCTCTTCATTTCTACAAATATACACCACCCCCTCAAAGTTCTAATACTTTCCTCAATACCTTTTATGTCCTCTCTCATCACCCCCATGCAGCTTGAAGACCCAGTGGAAAAGGAAAGGACTGCTACAAGAAGAGAACCTTCTCCTATAACAGCTTGTGCACACATCACAGAAAGCAATGATATTGTTTTTTCTCATCAGTACGGGGGGTGATGAAAACTTATGAGGCCACTATGCAGTATTCATATCACTCCTAGCAGGACTCTCCACCAGCAATAGCAACTTGGGCATCAACAAGGTACTTGCACACACAACAACCACAACTGTCAAATATCATGAGGAGCAATGAAGAAATACATAGGAAAGAAACACATCAAGTCAACTCCCTTGATGACAATAATGGGTTCCAGCTCTAGCATGCAAATCCATGCATCAGTTCGATCATGAGGTATGCATATGTATGGAAAACTCTCATCTCCTCCCTATGTATAAATAAAAAAAATGTTTAAATGTTGAGAGGAAGTTTTTTAATAAGTTGGAGTGGCCAATTAACTTGACCACCCTTGGCTAGTAAATTAAAAGTGATGGTAATCACTCATGCAACATGGAGGTTTCACATCAGTCAAGTTGGGATCATAGATAGTGGGTGGTGATTACGAGGAATGAGGGAATAATTACTTCGAGTGGGGACAACAATCCAAAAGAGAAAACCTCGTGTGTCTCCTAGGTCATCACAACGCTCCAAGCCTAAGCCAAAAATGGAATATTATGTACTAGGGCTTGGATTCTTTTGCATAAACTCTCATTTCAAAAACAGTTAAGGAGAGGATGAGCTTGGGGTACCATCGATGAGTTTCAAACCCTTTTTTGCCATTGCTATAGGATGGAGCTACAAGAAAACCTGCAACCACTACGGGAAGTCCAAGAGACTACTACAGGAAGACTAAAAGGGTGAAGGAATGCTACCAAGAGTAGAATTGGTCTCCAAATTATTACCTTCATCACAGACCACTTGTTAGAAGTAAGTGCCACCATCTCCTTCATCCATCCATAAATTGTATGGAAGGTGAACTTCAAATTCTACATGCAATAGAAGTCAAATTGTGAAATTGAAAAATCTTTTCGGGCTGTAGAGTAGAGGGAATGTAGGCAAATGTCATCAACAAGGAATTTTAACTCATTGTTTCCACTGAATTATACACCAAAACTATAAAATGTGTATCTCTCCTTCACTTAGTTAAAAACATAGAGAAGAGATGGGGGGAGGATTTAACAGAACGGAGCCCTCATATACCAAAACAATCCATCTACACCCTCCTGTGGTAGACATTTTTAGAAGACACCAGTGGCTATGATTCTTCGAGTTGTTGAAAGGATATGATGATGAAATTTCATTTTAAATTTTCCATGGCCCTGAACTCACAAATAGAAGACAATGCCACCATTGTGGTGAGAGGATTAGCTATCTCACTTAGCCCTTATCTAATTAGCACAATGACAACCCTACCCCTAGGGATCAAATGGGGCAAAGAAAACAAAATCACCAGTGTCATTGCTAAAAAGAAATTCTTCACTACCAATGAAAATATTATCAAGGACAAGAATGCAATTAGGAGGGAAATCCTACCTTATCCTTGGGATAAGGTGGCCTACCATATCCTGAAATACATATCTTATGAGGGAAGACTAAGTGTGGTCTATTCCTACCACTTTAGATTACTCCATGAACTCAGATTTCAAGTAGAATTCCTCTATCTCAAATACTTAGTGTGCCATACTTCCTCCTATATTCTGTCAAGGATATGAGTCAAAAAGTGAGAGAGAGAAAACACCAACACCTAGGCCACCATGGCCTCACAAAACTAATAGTGGTGGATTCCTTGACTAAATTGAGAGTCCCTATCCTTTGGTCCAAATTCATAGACATGGATAGACAGGTTTTCATTGACACATAAACCTTCACAGCAGGTGAGACCCTAGCCTCTAATGTTGGAGGAAGAGAGAGGAAAACAGAAGAAGAAGAAGGGGCAAAGGAAGGAGAGGAAGAAGCAGTAGGGCCAGAATAAGAGGAAAGAGAAATATATGCATATAAGGAAAATGAAGAACCATAGGTAGAGGTAGGAAAAGATAAATATGAAGAGAAAGGGGGGGAGCAAAAAGGAAAATCAAGTCCTGATAAAACCATTGAGCCTAGAGAAACAAAGATACCCCAAAGCAAGGAAGTTTGTCTCCAGGACCCACTGAAAAAGAGATCGCTGCAAATTTGGCTACCTTGAGCACCTCAATCAAACCTAAAAGGAAGAGACAAAGCAAACCCCCCTATACTTTAAGACCAGGAAAGCACCAGGATCAAGAAAGGAAGGCCACAAACTCCCACAAAGTACCCTATCACAATTAAAGAGTCTCCAAGTAAGAAAGAGGTGGTGGGGCCCACTGAAAGAAAAATTGAAGAGGTCACCTCTCCAAAATCCATAACAAAGACTCTTATAGCATATGTAAGGAGGCCCACCACCAGATCAACCTCCTTCAAATAACCAAAGAGACCTACCACCCTCCAACAAGAAGAAAATGGGAAGCTACAGGAAGGGCAGAGCATGCTACAGGAAAAGTAGAGTGTGCTACAGGAAAAACAGAGTGTGCTACAGGAGGAATGGAAGATGCTAAAGCAGGGGTAGAAAGAGAAATAGGAGGGGAAGAATGTGACACAATAGCGATAGGAGGTAGCATCTTCCCTAGAAACATTCGAGAGGGACTTCCCAGAGCTCCAGGAGCCTATTCCACAACCTAGCCTGAGTTCCTATTATAAATTCATTGAAGGAGGGATAATTATTCCCCAAAAAATTGCAGTCCCACTTTTCTTTGAGCTAAACACAAAAAGAGGAAGCATCCACAGATGGATGCTAATTTCTAAGTCTAAAAAGGTGGAAGATGTGGGCCTCATGGAAGAAAAGTTCCTTGAAATTCGCAAAGAATTAAGTGAGCTAAGAGAGAGGAAGTCCATAATGAGGGAGCAGCTACAAGAAGAAAATAGGTGGAAGTTGTAGAAGAAAGAAACTCAACTGGACACAATAGAAAGCCTCTCCAAGGAGGCATTACAGTGCAGACAACCATTCAAGTCTTATGCACTCTTTCTCAAAAAGTAGTGGATGCAATTCCAAATCAAGACCTTAGCACAACATGGGTGTATGCCATTTCAAGATTGCAAACTATTCATTGAATTTTGAAACCAAGTTAGCATAGAAGAAAAAGAAAATTTGGTTGAGTTCTACATTTATAACCTCACTTTGACTGATATAAATTTTGGGATCCTAATGCAAAATTGGGGGATACACAATTGATGGCCCTAGCATCCTGGATGACTCATGAGGAGGCAAGAGCTAAGGAAGTAAAGAGAGTCTTGGCAAAGGAAGAAAAGGAACCACCATATATCAGAGCAGAGATAATAAGCCCAATGGATGTCATTAGCAATCATAGTATCATCTCCAATGATGCTGACCTAGAACCCAAATACGTTGCCACCCAGGAACAAGTCATCTAACATTTTGAAGACACTCTTAGGTTGTTAGGGATAGAAATCCATCAAGCCTACCAGAGGAGATGGAATACCTTACCCCACAGTATCAAGATCATGGAGTATCACTCTCCTTAAAGGTTGAGGAATTCATTGAAGAGGACGCCCATGTACAAAAGAGTCATGTAAAGATTAAAAGTCAATTCGATTGGACTCAAGCTCAGTTCACCCTTGCTTCTAGGCCTACAAGAAGGAAAAAATGAAGCAGAGGAGAAGAAGGAGTGGAAAGAGATAGAAAATAATGCAAGCTTATATCCCCAAGAAGGCACACCATCTGAGGAGCCTTGGGATGTCAGGGAGGCCACGAGGGCCATGAAGGACATGGACATAGATGATTAAGTTTCTCAAAGGATGAGAAAAAATTTTAGTAGGGGGATGATTATGAGGCTCATCAATAGATACATCATAAGGGTCATAATTCCATCCTCTAGATTTAGAACTATCTCTTTCTCACATTTATTTACAATTTTTGTTATAGTATGCTTAGTGAGAGGGGTAAAAGATGTTTTTCTATGTCATGTGGCCTAATATGGTTTAAATGTAGGAAATGGAGCATTTTTTTAGATGATTTCAATGTAAGAGCTCGGAGCAGACAATAGGGAGAGATTATAGGAGGTTGTCCACCTCCTTAAGTTCCTCAATCAGCGAAAAGCACCACACTCTCTCTCATCAACTTGAGTTCATACGCAACCAAGCTAGACGAGGTCATTGGCAGCCAAGCAAGTGCAGTTAAAGAAGATCAAGATCCAT
Organism: Pinus taeda; assembly: GCA_000404065.3. Classification (NCBI taxonomy): domain Eukaryota; kingdom Viridiplantae; phylum Streptophyta; class Pinopsida; order Pinales; family Pinaceae; genus Pinus; species Pinus taeda. The sequence goes on from APFE031021237.1 coordinate 33,184, forward strand.
CCTTCTTGAGTTTTGGGAGATAAACATTCCTATTTTATAGCGAGATATTAGTAGCTACCCCCTTATATAAATAAACATGCCAAAGAGCTCCTTAGGATTCAAACTTTGTTTTTAGCTAGGAATATATTGAGCTCAAGCACTTGATGTTGTTCTTTTTAACTGGTTATCTAATGTATTTGACATTGATGCAATCATAATGAGAATTTTCTTATTGATCAATCATTGAGTTAGTTCTAGAGGGTTGAGACTCTTGGGTTTGGGCCCAACCCCAGTGGCTTAGGTCCATCTTATGTATTGGTATATTATTTTTATCTTAGAAGTTTGATTAGTTTTCTACATCTCATTAGAACATAACCCATCAAAAATCTTGTGATTTCTACCTCTATCTCATCTCTCTCATGGGAGCATGAATCGAAAAATCTAATCTACAATAACAACCCAAAAATGCCATGTTTATGATTTCTTGGAAGAAGGTCTATATTAGTCATCTTGTTTTGCATATGTTTGTTGTAGCTTAGGAGTTGATTTATTGACTAGATCATAGCTTTTGGCATAGATTAAATGGTATTTAAATTCAACTCATAATTCCCACCATTAGTTATTTTATTTTGTCAATGATAAAAGAGTATGTGCATGTGATGTTGTAGGGTTGTTTGGATCTGTGGGAAAGGGGCATTTCACCATCTCCATCCAGGATTTCTTCACCCTCTTTGATGAAACCCAAAATTCTATTCTTGAGCGCATTCCCTTAAGTCACCATGAGTATCTCTCCTAGCTCAAATCTGGCCTTCCTAAGGTGTTGAGATTGGCTAGGGGTGTTTACCACCTTTCATCCATCTATCAAAACCTCCATCCACCTTACCATCCATTAAACTCACCATTCCTACCTCCTAAACCTTTTCGACAACCTTCCTGTAGCATTACAGACCTTCTTGTAGCAATACAAGGCACCTATAACAACCTATTTCACCCTCTGTTTTGACGTGTGATGCAAGTTTGACTTAGTTTAGGAGTAGGTTGACCCCTAGTTGCGACTCCATGATCAAGGGAAACACCTAGGCCATTCTAACCATTCTTTTCCTTCACTACAAGAAATAATAACATTAGTTTGTTTGTCACATATTTACCATAAGTAGAACATTGATTTATATGCAAGTGTGAGATAGATAGATGATGCATGAAATCTTGAGTTATCATTTGGTAGGGTAGTTTCCTATCTGCAAGTGGATTTGGTAGCTAGATGGTTGATTGCAAGATAGTGTAGTTCCCTTTCTGCAAGTAGTGTAGCTCTTGTTTTTCTCATGAATTGATTCAGTAGCATTCACAAGTTAATATCATCTACAAGTTGACGTTTAAAAATAATTTTCCTTTTTGTCATTAGAGCTAGCTTCTGAATTTCACCTTCAGTAGTTAATTTCCTTCTAAATTAGTAGAAAGAATGGTCTTGGATCACTATTTATCAAATGTCTTAGTTGATGGTGGCATGAGTAGAATCACATCTACTATGTATATATCACTGTCACATCGAACTCTGTATGAACCCCAGGTTGATAAATATAGTTGAGGATCCCTTGGGAGTTACAACACTCTTGGTGCAATACTAGTGCTCACCAAAGGGCACAACATAATAATAGTGCGCTTCTATGGGACACAACAATAACATTATGGGGGCTACATGGGCACAACAATAAAGGGGATACACTAGTATTATAAGGACCTAACATGCCCCTATCCATCAAAAAAGTGTTTTCCTCAATGCTTGAGTAGTCCTGGATGCTTTTGTATAAAATTATCATCCTCCCATGTGGAATCTTCAGTGGATATTCTTCCACTTAATGAGTTACTCTAAAATTGATCAATTTTGTCGCTGTCAGGTTCTTGTTTCTGTGACTACTTCAAGACTAAATATGATTTTTCCTTCTTCGTCAAGTTCTGGAAACACTATTTGAATTGGAAACTTGTCACCAATAACCTTCTTTAAGCATGAAACATGGAAAACTAGGTGTACTCGGGAAGATGCACGCAACTCCAATTTGTATGTTGTAGTAGTAACCTTTTGCAACACCTTGTAAGGACCGTAGTACTTTGGTGATAATTTATTATACTTCTTAGCTTGCTTGAGAGACATTTATTTGTATGGTTGTAGCCATAAAAATACCTAGTCACCTACATCAAAATTTCTTTCACTGTGATACTGATTTTCTTATTGTTTCATTCAATTCTGGGCCAAAGTGAGGTTATCCTTTAAGAGTTGGAGAACTTGTTGTTGATGCTTGATGTGATCTTCCACTGTCTAAACTTTATAATTTTCTCTTAAAGATGATATGATGGATGGTGGATGATATCCATAAAGTTCCATAAATGGGGTCATTTTCCGTGCAATATGGAAGGAAATGTTATACCACCATTCAGCTAGAGGTAACCACTTCACCCATTGTGTTTATTTATCAAATATAAAGCAATGAAGATATCCTTCCAAACATTTTTTCGCTATCTCAGTTTACCTATCAGATTGAGGATGATAAGATGACCTATGAGCTAATTGAGTACCAAGACAAGAAAATAATTCCATCCAAAAATTTCTAGTGAAAATGGGATCTCTGTCACTTATAATAATCTTTGGATTTCCATGAAGCTTTTAAATTGTTTCCATAAATGTAGTAGCAATTGTACTGGCTTTAAAAGCTCAAGATAATGTACAAAAGTGTGCATACTTGGTAATTCTATCAAATACCACCATGATGACACTCTTTTCTTCATACTTGGGTACAACTATGATAAAATCCATTGATACCTCCTCCCAAAGTTTACTTGGAATGGATAAATGTTGTAACAGACCCGGGGTCTTAATTGTCTCAACTTTATTTCTTTGGCAAGCCAAACATTGTACCACAAACTTTTGAATATCAGATTTAAGGCCATCCTAAGAAAATTCCTTCTTGACCCTATGGTAATTTTTTCAAAATCACGAGTGCCATCTTTGGGGATAGGTGTGCAATTCCAAAAGAATATTTTGTTTGAGCTGGGAATTCTTACAAAGATATAAGTGATGTTTGTACCATAATGAATCATTTTTCCAACTAAATGTATCATATGTACTGGGATCTTGTTTCAAGTTTTGAATGAATGACCACACCTCTTCATCATTCTTCCATTCATCCCTTGCTTCGATTATCCACTCAGGTTAGATAATAGAAATGGTACAAAGAAATGCTTCCACATTCTTGTAGAATTTTTCTACAAATCAGATAGCTCTGATACCATGTAGAAATTCCCACTGTAGATCACCTGGTAAAGCAATGTACTAAAGCAAAAAACTTGATCTACTTAGACAAACAATTTAGCGAAAGCTTAATCGAACATGAGCAACATCAATAAGAACACATATAACTGATAAGAAGGAATTAATCAAACATAGCACAGAAGATATAACTTGGGGAAAGCCTCAACCTAAAATCCCAACTCTGTATTAACATACAAGTGGAAATATAGCTAGTATTACAAAAAGAATCAGCTCAAAAGCTATCCTGCTCTCTCTACAATACCTCTGCTGCTCATAGACAGTCAAAGGCTTCTATCTAACCTCTGTTCTGCCCTACTAGCCTCCTATTTCTTTGCACAATTCGGATTGGAGTCCAGTGCAGCTAGATGTGTGAATTGGCCTCTTCACACAATCACTAACCTCTGATCCAACTACGCAGTCCTGAAGGAGATAAATCCTCATCATGGATGAGCTTCATTTATAGGAAAAATATTCATCCAACTGATAGTACACTGTCCCTTCTCTGATCTCAACTAGGTCTCTATCTGAACTAACATGCATGAGTTATCCATGAGTGAATACTCAGTTATCTGAAATACAATAGTTACATGCATGCAAGCATTAACTAATTGAACTCTCATTAATTTAACAAACTGTTAAATTAATCTCACTGGACTTGACTCGGTTAACTGAGCCAACGAATTACAACTCATCCTTATCTCTTTAACTAATGGATAAATCCCTCAATCAAAGGAGAAACTGTTGCTTGTCCTCACATAGACTTCATGTTCATAATTCCTTAACTAATCAACTCAAGATGAATTAATTAATCAGTTTACAAACAGTTGTTAACATCAAATTCGAATTTTACTTCCTATGTTTAGTCCAGGGACTGACTAAAAATAGGAATCCATCCTAAACTGCTAAAAATAGCAATTCTATTTTTAGCACTTCCATTTTTCATTCCCTATTGCCCAATCCAACACTGGTACCCAAACTGCTACTTATAGCAGTGCTATTTTTAGCATTTCTTGTTGCTATTTTCAACATTCCCTCTCAACAAGAAAGGCTTCAACTCAAACCTGATCCTATACCTTTGGAATGTTCTGCATGCAACACTCCTACCAAGTGTGGTTGCTCCAACAACTCTCGGAACAAAAAAAAACTCCCAACTGACCTCTCTGTTGGGCTAGAAACATACTCTGATGATGAAGCTCTACCTGCTGCTGAAAAGTGCTCCCTCTCTAACCTCTAAGTTGCTGCAACACTCCATGCATCTCGCACCATTGCACACCTCTCTGTGCCATCCTGCACTAGTGCAACACTCCCATGCCTCTCACATCATTGCAATAACTAGCTCTACACAGTCCTGGGACTCCTGCACTGTAGCTCTCTCTGCCACTCCATCCGCATCTGTCTCTACCCAATCAGTTAGTCCTGCTACTCCTCATCGGAGCTCTTGTAGTAAATTCGAATCAAAGAGGTTGGGTACCTCAACGATCCTGCCCCTAGCCTTCGTGGGACGATCACACCACATCGCCCCACCTCCTACCTGGAGGTATGGTTGCATGTGATCCCTCTACCCACCTCGCTCGAAGTTTCCTCCAATTGGAGGTATCTGCATGAGTGGATGCCTCCACTCCGTCTCCTCTTGGCTTCCCCAGTTGTGGCTGCTCCACAACCTCCTAAAGCTTCTTCACCAATTGTGGCTCCTCCATAATTGTCTGAGACTTCTTCTGGCGCTGCATGTTGAGAGGTAATTTACTCTCCCTCTCAACCACCAAGTATCTAACCTTTGCCTTTCTCCTCAAGGCTTTGCACGCTTCTTGTACCTCAAGTGCATACAGGTTCTTGGCTAGCAAACCAATCTGTTTCCACTTCTATTTCCCGCTACCACGAAATTCTCTGGAAAAAGAGCTGATTTTAAATCAGTGATATCTCCCTCCTCCGAACTCCGATTCAGCCGATCTTTTTTTTTTGGGGTATTTTTCCGCAAGGAATCCAAATATGCTATTTTTTTTTTCTAAAAATTTTGTACAAAATTTTCAGATCTTCTCTGCAAACTCTCGGCCCAAAACTCAAAACTTTGAAATCTCCTCTCAATATATTGTTCTCCGCTTTGATCACCTTTGCTCTGATACCATGTAGAATTTTTCTACAAATCAGCTAGCTCTGATACCATGTAGAAATTCCCACTGTAGATCACCTGGTAATGTAATGTACTAAAGCAAAACACTTGATCTACTTCTACAAACAATTTAGCAGAAGCTTAATTGAACATGAGCAACATCAATAAGAACACATATAATTAATAAGAAGGAATCAATCACACATAACACAGAAGAATCAGCTCAAAAGCTATCCTACTCTCTCTGTAGTACCTTTGTTGCTCATACACAGTCAAAAGCCTCTATCTAACCTCTGGTCTACCCTCTAAGCCTCCTATTTCTTTGCACAATTCTGGTTGGGGTCCAGTGCAGCCACATGTGTGAATTGGCCTCTTCACACACTCACTAACCTCTGATCCAACTATGCAGTCCTGAAGGAGATAAATCCTCATCATGGATGACCTTCCTTTATAGGAAAAATATTCATCCAACTGATAATACACTATCCCTCTTTGATCTCAACTGGGTCTCTGTCTGAACTGACATGCATGAGTTATCCATGAGTGAATACTCAGTTATCTGAAATATAGTAGTTACATGCATGCAAGCATTAACTAACTGAACTCTCATTAATTTAACAAACTATTAAATTAATCTAACTAGACTTGACTCAATTAATTGAGCCAACTAATTACAACTCAATATTACAACTCATCCTTATCTCTTTAACTGATGGATAAATCCCTCAATCAAAGGAGAAACTGTTGCATGTCCTCAAATAGACTTCATGTTCATAATTCCTTAACTAATTAACTCAAGATGAATTAATTAACCAATTTACAAACAACTATTAACATCAAATTTGAATTTTACTTCCTATGTTTAGTCCAAGGACTGACTAAAAATAGGAATCCATCCTGAACTGCTAAAAATAGAAATTCTATTTTTAGCACTTCCATTTTTCATTCCCTGTTGCCCAATCCAACACTGGTACCCAAACTGCTATTTATAGCAATGTTATTTTTAGCACTTCTATTTTTAGCATTTCTTGTTGCTATTTTCAACAATTCTCATCCTTTCTTGAGAGTGAATTTGCAACAACATTTTTCTTCCCTTTTTTGTATATGATTTCAAAGTCATAACCCAACATGTTTGTCACCCATTTTTGCTTCTCTTCTAAAGATAATATTCATTCCCAAAAATATTTAAAACTATCATGATATATTTTTTCCTTGCAGTGTCTTCCAATTAGGTAAGGTCGCCATTTCTTTAGTGCACATAGTATTTCCAACATTTCATTCTCATAAATAGGTTTGTGTAAATACTTTCCTTTGATTGGACGACTTTCAAAAGCAATGGGTCTTCCTTCTTGCAAATAAACCACACCAATTCCATTTCCTGAAGCATCACATGCCATAATGAAAAAATTGTTAAGTTTGGTGTAGCTAAGACCGATGTTTGGCATGTTGTAACATTATTCTACATTTTTACATGTATATGTCAAAGAAAAAAGGAAAAAATAAAAATAAAATGAAAATGAAAAATGAAAAAACAAAAAGGGATAAAAATGAAATTGAGAAAAAATGAAAAATATTGAGAAAAATAAAAAAGGAAATGAAATCCCTAGAAAAAGGATAAACTTAGTGATGCAAAGTTAAATGTCGCTTTCTGATTCAGAAATGTTTTTTATTGTTAATTTAAAACTTTGGTTATTTGATTTTATATTGCATTTTATAAAGTTATAATACAACAAAATTATGTCGTTGCTTGTAAATAAACATCGCACTAGAATGAGCGGTTGCGATTAAGTCCATAGAGATTTACGGTGGATAGGTTATTTTGGCCCTGCCCCTCTCTCTCGACAGATAACTCGAAGGGGGGGGGGAAGGGGGAGCGAAAAACAGTTTCCATCGAAACTACCAAAGCTAAGGTGGTAGTTGCTGAATGATTTCGGGGGTCACCTCCCAATACCAAGAACCGCCAACAGCCCCCCCCTCCCCCCCGAAATACCACCTTCGTTCCCACCAATGGTTATTTCCTCCTCCATTCATCTCTCGCCATGTGTCTCTCCCTCCGCCACTCATCTTATGCCACATAGTCATTACCCCTTGCCACTACACTCCTGCAACTTGTCCTATGACATCACCATCCCTCCATGTCACATCCCTGTTAACGATTTGAATCTCCCACGAAATCTTATGAACGTTAGCTCACACATTCCCACCACATATCTGTTTTGCTAATTAAACCCCTCCACTCCATAAACATTACTTGGCCATTATACAACTGATTCCCCTATTATCAAAAACCCTTTAACGTCAATAATTCATTTCCTTTACTCGCCATTGATCCTGCAGGAAAAAGAACGCTCTACCACCAACTGCCAGCTTTTCAACAACGATTTTCCCTGCACACGGTCAATAGTTTTCATGGGTAACCATGTTTTCGTATCTTCTTCTATCAAATTTGTTTTTTGTTGAAATATTCTTTAGCATTTTCCTCCTGTAACTGGTTCTTCATCCTCTATAATGTCAAATTGTAAGGGAGAGTGAAAGGCTACATAGTCAAATCCCCTTATTCCCCCAGTCCTGGATTTTGACAAGGCTCCTCTAATAGATACCTAGCACAAAATTACAGAAACTCTATCTAAATTTGACCTCTACAAGCTACATAATTGGGAAAAGCAAAAATATCTAGATAAGAGTGATGAACTGAGTATCTAGGAATCCTTTCTCCCATAGTTTGTTTTCCCCCAAACTCGCTTCTTTCTTGAATTCTTTCTCTGGTTTCACCTTAGGTATTTTCCAAGTCAAAAGGCTGTCATTTCTCAAAACAATGAAGTCATTTTCTTTATTTCTCCTGAAAGGACTTGCCAAGCCCTACAAATTGAATATCAAGCCTCCCATCACCCTTTTTCTGCTGATATTCTAATGGAATTATATAATAAACTAACATTCCCTCAGGGAGCCCATATTTTTGAATATTTTCTTCCTAAGAATGTTGAATTACCAAGGACCAATCCCCCATATCCATCTTCCATTTTCCCTTAAATGTCCAAGCAGGTAATTTCCATGGTAACTCGACTGCTTGGGTACTATAATGATCAGTGGGTAGATGAGATAGTGTTAGGATTTTTATCTACTTTTGCAGTTGGTAAACAAACCTCTCTCCTTTTCAATTACAATGAGTTTTTGGCCAATTATATCCATGAACAGTTTGTTAATTTCAAGGGAGAAGGTGTCTTCAAATATTAGTTAGTCCTAGTTTACCTTATGTGATTTTATCAGTCATATAAATTCAAGTTCCCTTTATAGAAAACTAATAGCGAAGGTAACCCTTGATCATTCATTCATTGGACACCTCTAGTTAGAAATAACTCACAAGAGTATTCCTATACTGATTTTGTTTATAAATTCTTGTATACCTCACTATGTTTGCTAAGCAGTGATGTGATTCCAAGGATCTCTCCAAAGATTAAGAAATTTTTTCACTTGTCAGAGCAAGCCAAAGTGGGAGGCTGGTATTTATACCAGAACTACACTGAAATCAGAGTTTATGGATCAAAATTGCCTCCTTATAGGTTGCTAGTTTTGTACCTGTTAGGATTTTTGCATTGGAATATAGTAGGAAAATGTTAAACATGGATGAAGTGAATTTTGTTTCCCACAAGAAGAAGGCACAGTTTAAGCTCAAAGCACATATAGGACAATACATCATTAACACCAAAGCTACTGCAAAAGAAATAGATGAAACACTGAGCCAAATGAAGTTCAAACTTAGTTTCTCCTGGTCAAATGATCCTCAAGGCATCATTTTTAAGCTCAGGCTAGAGCATAAAAGTACCTCATATGCACACACACTGAGGCCTGATATTGAGAAATATCCCAATCAAGAAGAATGGAAAAAAGGTCCATTATAGGAAGCTGAAGAAAGACTGTCAGCGAGTCATCTATGTAAACACATATTTCTAAAGAGAATATTTTTAAGAGGGAGAGAGAAGACATGTCCCCAATTGAATATGAAGCTACATAATTCCTTGTTTTCAAATGGAAAAAGACCAAGGACCAAGGTAATACTCATAAGTCGGGCTCTCAAGAAAATCCTCAAATAATCACCATTCAAGATGAAACTCCAGAGGAAGGGGACACGAAACAACCAGCCACAGTGATCTTATTAGGGACTCCTATACCTCCTTCTTCTCAAGTAGAAGAAATAGTACAATCACCTACTATCGAAGCAAATGTCCAATCTCTAGCAGCATCCAGGTCACAATTTTCTACTCAGCAGAGTATCTTTTCAAGATACCAAGAAATAAAATTAAAGAATGAAGCTTTGAAGGCTTCCACCTACTTTGATTTTTTGGAAGCAGACAACCAAGACCCAACATAGATTACCTTTGTCATTTGATGCAGAGAAGGGATAGTTCCAGATGGATTTATGGAACCACTAGTGTCAGCTCCGAGGAGTGTTGAATATTATAAAGCCTCAATTTTCTCAAAAAATACCAAGAAAATACATGAAATCTATCAAATAAATTTACATAAACAAACAGGGGAGCTTATCTTTTCATCACTCACCAACTCAGCCATGATTGTTTCTAAGTTACAATCATATTTAAATAACATGAATTCTCAATTAAAGATTGAAAATATGTCATCATTTGCTAAGGATATAAGGATCAAACCTCTAGAGGATTTGATCATAAAGTTAGGACATGATCCTAAGGATATTAAAGCAACAGGAGAGGTCATCAAAAACAAGGAAGCAGATATCCAAGCATTGAGGAAGCAGCTGAATCTGCCTTTCACAGATCACCCTTAAGCTAAAGAGGTTGCCAATATAGAATTGGAGAAAAGCTTTTTACCATAGTGGTTGAGCAAAATGCATAGATACAAAAGATGGAATAGGTTATGGAAGCACTGTTGAAATAAAATCAATAGTGGGAAGCAGCAGGAGCATCTACATCAAGCACAGGTACAATGGTAGAAATTTTAGCAAAGAGTATAATTGCAAAATATACAGAAGCACTCACCAGAGCTCTAGATGAATTATCAATAGCTCAATCTAAGAAAGAAAATGTATCAGCATCATTGGCTAATATGGAGGAGATTAAACTCAAAACTGACAATGCATATTTTCCAAAACTACAGAAAAGTTATAAACTCATGCAACAAGTGCAAAAATATGAAGATCAGCCCTTTGTAATCCAAATGTTAGTAGAGGCTAAAAACAATCTATGGAAGAATATAAATGCTAACATAATAGACATGTGGCATTCAATATAGATTATATTTGAACAAGAAGAACTTGTACACAGAGTTAAGGCAATTATAGAAAACACGAAGGTAGATTTGGAACACATGCTAGAAGAGGCACAAAAGATCATCAAGCTACTAAATTCTAAAACCAAGGAGGAACTAGAAGACTTCAATATTTGAGATAGAACAGAAATAGTCATGGACTTCAAGAGGGTCTTGACAAAGAATAATTTAATGATACATTTAGAAAATAAATGCAAAGATCTTGAATTGCAGGTTTTTATCACCTGGATTGAACCTCAGGTTGAAGGGAGGCAAGCCAGGGTAACCACAAACCACGCTTAGCTAAGTAGTTAGCTGTACTAGGCTAGGAGACGGCTCTCTCCGTAAGGATCTCAACCAAAATGACTGGATTAGGTAAAGGATATTAGGCTAGGTATAGTAGCATGAAATTTTTGATTGGATTTTGAAGGGGTTTAGCCAGATCAGGAGGATCTGGACAGTTTAGGTCTAGGGAACTAGGTCAGAATTGCAGGGTGTTCAATGGGGAAAGGTAGGCAGAGGATTTAGCACTCAAGAGCTTGATGGGGTGAGATTTTTTAGACTAGGGAGAAGCTAAGAAGGGCATGTGAAAACCATGAATCCTTCCTAGACTGCAGAAAACATGAAATGGTGAATGGTTTCCCAAGGTAGAGCACTGATGCAATGAATTCTACCCATCAAACTTGAAAACATTCAAATATAAGCAATGAAATGATTGATGGCATACATAAAACATATAAACATATAATCACAGAAGAAGAAATTGTACTAAAACTCCATACCACAGGGATCCCATAAAAATAGTTGCAATTCTTATTAATCTCCTACCAAACTGCTTACAAAAGGTGTACAATCAATGTCTAAGCATCCAGCCGAGTCCAACCCTTTACCATGAGAAAGAAAAAGAAGATATAGACAAGTATTCAACCTCTTCCCATCCTCAAGGGTCGAATCCCTAAGATGAGGAGCTAATCTAACTGCTACTGAACAATAAACAGGAATATAGGCATCATTAACAACTTGCCTCTAAAAGTAAAAAACTGATTCATTTGAGCTCAAACTAACCCCTAAAGCAATGAATCTACCCTCTATCACTATTTGTCTATCATAATTTTATACCAAGTAATAATTTACAATGGTAAATCATCCACCATGAGAGAGAATCCATGATTACAATAAAAAATTGGAAAAATAGCAACCCTGAGCAAAAACTGTCAAAAGCGCAACACCACTAGTCAAAAGCGCAACACCAATTTCAACCAAATCAACCAAACATGACACCAATCATTCAACTTTATAGCTTTCACTTCGGTCCCCAAGCTCAAATGACAGTGTACTTGAAAACTTGCAAGAAAAATCAAATTGGTATATACAATGAAGGTGAAGTAACTTCAGGGAACAGTCTCAAAAGTAGTAGTGCTTCAGGAGCCTACCATTCAATGGCCCTCCTGAACAATTCTGACCATCCATTTCCTTTAACAAAAGGGCATTATGTCCTCAATAAGCTGAGATTTTATATGGTCCTTTCCATAGATTGTCAAACTTACCATGCTTCCCTTTTCCTCATTCTATGCATCCCACCACAACACTATATCCTCCAGCTAAAAATTTTCTGCTTTGGTTTTGCGGTCATAAATCTTCTTTATTTCTCTTGCAACCGGAAAGTATTTTGGGAAACCTCTTCCCGTGTTTTCTGAAGGTGAATCATTTGATTAATTCTGCACTGAATATCATCCTCTTCGCTGCCAGATTCCTATAGTAATCTCGTGACCGGGACTGCAAGTGATGTAGGAAATACTGTATCAGTACCATAAACCAACTCAAAAGGTGGCATACCTATGGATTTCTTGCTGCTCACTCTGTCGGCCCACAAGGCATTAACAAGCTTTCGATGCCAATTCTTCTTATTTGCCTCTAACGTTTTCTTGATTATATTCACCAAGGACTTATTTGATGACTCAGCCAATCCATTGCCCTACAGATAGTATGCTCTGGAATGACCCAATGTAATATTGTACTTGATGCAAAACTCCAACATCTTCTTGAAATTAAATTTTGTTGCATTATATTTTATAATCTTGTGAGGGCAACCAAAATGAGACAAGATATTAGATTCTAAAAATTAGATAATTACTGTATCTGTGGCTTTCCTTGTCGGAATGGCCTCAATCCACTTGGTGAAGTAATTGGTAGCTGTCAAGATCCGTCGGTGTTGTGCTGATGATATAGGATGGATTTCCCCTATGAAATCAAGTCCCCACTGCTGGAAAGGTGCATTTACTTCAACTGGTTTCAAAGGAAGAGGAAGCAACTTCCTTTTTCCTTGAAAAACTTGGCATTCATGGTAGCTCATTACTGTCTTACACAAATCTGAAAACAAATTCGGCCAATAATATCATGCTCTCAACACTTTGTTAGCTGTTGTTTCCAAAACAAATGACCGCCACAATCACCTCTATGACAATCATTCGTTACCTGTTGAGCCTCGTCTTCAACCAAACAATTAAGAAGAACTCCTCCCAGATCTTTCCAATAAAGAGCATTGTTTAAAATGCAGAATTTTGCAGACTTGAGTTTAAGTGATCTACCTTTACTTCTTGACATTCCAGGAGGAGGTGAAAGATGTTGAAGAACACAAACTATATCATAATACCAAGGTGATTTGAGAAACATTTCTGATACCTGAATGAGCGAGCCACCATCTTCATCCTCTGACATTGCTGCAATGAGATTTATGTCTAGAGCATGCAGATTTGATTCAGCCACTAGTTTTGTCAAGCTTTGTCCCTTGATCAGTTTGGTGGGTGTAATCTCTAAATCATATTCCAAAATTGCTACAATCTACTTACCTCTTCTTCCCTCTGGATTAGTTTACATCAAAACATCCTTGACTGCTGCATTAGGAATAGATGCTATGGTATGTGAATGCAGAATGTATACTTTGAAATATTTCAATCCTTTTATGAGAGTCGGCGCTTGTTTTTCAATGATATTATACCACAAGGAAACATCTAAAATAGTCCTATTGAAGAAAGCAATAGGTTGCTCCACTTGATCCCTCTTTTGCATCAATACTGTGGCCATGGTGTGTTTAGATGCAAATGAAAATGTAATGAAATGATGAGTATAATTAGGACTATTAGCACTCCAGGAAACTCTCCTAGGTTGTATCTCAGAGATGACTGGTAACATATAAATCTTCAATATTGTTCTCTGAACTATTGGAATGGATTGGGGTTTGGATCAAGTCAGATGATTGTTTCAACTCTGGTTTCACTTAAGACATGCATGCACACCCTCATCTTGACAAGGCTTTCAACCACTAATGCTCAATAGTTTATAGATTCAATGAATAGATGGAGAATCCTGACTATACCAGAAGATACATCCATAAACACATATGAATGGCTAGCTACAGAAATTAAATGAAGCTTGCAAATCTAATTTATCAACGCATAGATAAGATGACAATTATCTGGCATTAGACAAAAGAAAACATGAATAACCTATTCAAGTGCAAGCCAAGAACAGAGGAGAAGATGGCAATTGAACATGTAACATCAAAATAAGCTTGTAGTACTTGAATGAAGATGAGATGTTGGGAGGAACAAAGTATCCGCAGTCTCCAAAAGTTGAACCCCTATTACTTCGAACTTTCAGCCATTTATAGGCTTTTTAAAATACTCTCGAACTTTTTGAGGCTCGAGATGTCTTAATCTATCCCCTCTGTCTTCTAACTACTTGATGTCATAACTAGACAAACATGAGCTTGGAGAGATCTATTTCTAACAAACACGGTAATCAAATTCCTGTAATTTCACTGCGCTGACAGGTGGTTCACTCGTGCCAGCGATGTTCCATGATCATTTTTGTTGGTTCAGCTGCATCGTGCTGTTGTTTTTTCCCCTTTCAGCCATGCATTCTACTATTTCAGTTCAACTGTCTGACTGTCAAAAACACTGACAAAGCCAACAAATTTCCTCCCCAGGTGACTGGCGGGAAGTGGGGTATGGGGGCATGTGGGCCGTTGGATGGTGTGGATCGACGGTTGGGATGTTGGTCAGGCGGTAGAGGATGAACTATGGTGATCGTGAACGAGGGTCGTTGGATCGTGAGGAATGGGCAGAGGAGATCAATCACCGAAGGCTTGAAGTCGTGGCGGGAGAGGAATAAGTCCAAGTTGTTAGATCTTAGATGGGTAGTTCAAACGGCTATCGGGTGGAGGAGGTGCTCAAAGGATACCGCCCGGGAGAGGTTTACACAAGCGGAAATGGTTATATCGGGCAGTAAGTGGTAAAGGTTGGAGCTCGCTCGATTCCATTCATCGAGCGCCACGTAGCAACGGAGGAGAGAGAGGCAACCACTTTATCGAGCGGGTATCCCTCTCTCTTGTTGCCCAAGAGATATGCGTGATAGCTGTTAGATTTGGTGGAAATGATCTAATGGTGGTGATTGGTCGAAGCGAGTGACCGTATAACGTTGGTCAGATGAAGTGTGGACCGTCAGATCAGTGGGAAGATCGACAGCGAGGGACACGAAGGTATGGGATGACCTCGAGAAATGTGCAAATGGGCACATATGGATGGAAAGGTAAGGTTTCGAGGGATTTTGTGCATTAGTGCATGTTTTCATGCACTCTGAAAAATAATAATACATATGGGGGCAAAAATGGATTAATTCACGTAGGGCCAAGGCGAAAGTGAGTTTTGTTATGATGTGAGGGTTGGGTTAGGACATGAGTGAACGTGGATGGGAGTGGATGAGTGAGAAAAGTGAGGTGATGGACCATATGGGAACCTCTCTATGACAGCAGAATAGACCATTTCCCTCCTTTAGTCTTCAAAATAGCGGCACTGCACCTCAGGGCTAACACTGGCTCCTTCTGGGGATGAAGGCCTCCCTATGAGGTTTCAAGAACTGCAGACTACCGCCTTTCTAGTAACAACTAGAACAAACTTATCTCCTAGTGTTCCAATGGGCATGGATATTATTTGCATAGAAAACAAAAAATGAAAAACCTATTACAATATGAAGGCCTTAAAGCCTCATATGAAGTAAAGTTTCAAAAACCGCCCATTGACTGGGCCATCAAAAACACCTTCACCCTCCAAATTGTGCAGAATGAAAGTATTTCTCATCTAAACTTGAGCAATGAAAAACGATCCCGTGCATAAGGAATCAAATTTACCATGGTTGCCCTTCCTTTCCTTCAATGCATCCCATTTGAGAACCCATTCACCAACCTGAAAATTGTCCATTTTTCTATCAAAGGTTTCTTTGATCTTCTTCTGATGATTCTGGACTTCTCAACCAGTTGTTCTCTGATTTTCTATAATTCAACCAAGTTACTCATTCTCCTCGCCATGTCATTCTCTTCATCCTGCTCTTCTTGCAAGAATTTGTCCACAAGGAGAATCAGCTGGATACGAAAAACAACGTCAGTGCCATAAACCAGTTTAAATGGAGAATTTCCTATGGACTTCTTGTTGGTAACTCTATCAGCCCACAGTGAAAACTTCAAATTGGAATCCCAACTCTTTTTGTTGTCCTCCATCAGTTTTTTGATTATCCTTACAAGACTCTTGTTAGATGATTCTGCCAAGCCATTGCCTTGAGGATAATATGAAGTAGAATGCAGTAATTAAATGCCCATGGATTCACACATGTCCACCAATTCTTCTACCCCGAAAGCTGCTGCATTATCAATGAATAGTTTGGTTGGGAAACCAAATCTAGTGAAAATATTATCATTCTAGAACTTTATGATAACCTAATGATTAGCATTTTTAGTGGGTATAACCTCAATCCATTTGGTGAAATAATCAGTGGCTACCAAGATCCATTTGTGCTGGCCACTAGAATGTGGATTGATCTCACCTATGAAGTCCAAGCCCCACTACTGGAAGGGACCATTAGCATGTACTGGCTTCAAGGGCAGAGATTTTAGCTGTTGTCTTCCTGCAAACCTCTGACATTTGTCACAAGACTTCACAAAATCAAACACATCAGAGAACAACGTAGGCCAATAATCCCCAGCTCTCAGGATCTTGTGGGCTATGGTTTTCCAATAATGAGGCCCTCCACAGATGCTAGAATGGAACTGGTGCATGACTTCCATAGATTGTCCTTTGTCTAGACATCTCAAGAGGATCCCTGATGGGTCTCTCCAATAAAGCAGGTTTTTATTAATGCAGAATTTGGCTGATCTGAGCTTAATGGCTTGGGCTTGACTTGAGCTACACCCTGGAGGGACTTATAGCTTCTGCAAAAAATTAACTACACTGGAATATCATTCATAGGTGGCTATATTTTCAGCCAAAGACTGATTTTGCTCTTGCTCTTCTGCTGCTTCCTCTGTATGCTCACCACCTGAATTTGAACCAATGCAATTAATGTCTAACAAACTGCAATTTTCCTCAGCCATAAGCTTAACGAAGCCCTGGCCTTTGACAAGCTTAGTGGGCTTCACCTTTATGTTGAACTCTATGAATTTTTCAATCCATTTAGCTCTCTTTCCATCAATATTTGGCTGAGTTAGGACATCTTTTACTGAGGCTGAAGGTACATACGCAACCACTTTGGAATGCAAAACATAAATTCTGAATGCCTTTAAAGATTTTATGAGAGCATAAGCTTGTTTTTCAATAAGTTCATACCTTAGTTCAGCATCCCTCAGAGTTTTGTTGAAAAAGGCCACAGGGTGCTCTACACCTTCATCATTTTTCTGCAATATAGCCGTTGCAAGTGTATCATAAGAGGAAAAAGAGAAGATATAAAACTCCCTGGTATAATCTGGACTGATTAGACTAGGAGCTTCCATGATAGCTTGTTTGATGGCTTCAAAAGAGCTACTTGCACCATCTATCCATTTTATTTCTAATCCTTTCTTCAGCGTGGAAGTGATCTGCTTCACTACCTCTGCAAAGTTTGGAATAAACCTCCTGACAAAGTTAAGCTTACCCAGGAAAAATTGAATGTCCCTTTTTGACCTTGGGATGGACAATGTCTGAATTGCTTGAACTCTTGCTGGATCAATCTTCACACCATCAGCAGAAAAATTATGTCCCAGAAGTTTGCCTTCTTCTAGAGAAAATTGTGGCTTCTTTGGGTTCACAGAAATTCCAAACTGTCTGCACTTTAGAAACACCTTCTTCAAATGTTGCAAATGGTCCTTGTGACTGCTGGAAAATATTGTTATGTCATCAAGGTAAATAAGGACAAACTTGTCCTTCTCTCCCACAAAGGCTATGTCCATGGCCCTCTAAAAAGTAGCCCCAGTATTCATCAGTCCAAAAGGCATCTTGGAGTACATGAAAGTTCCCCAAGGAGTAGTGAAGGCAGTCTTTTCCTGATCTTCTGGATGTATAGCAACCTGATTGTAACCTAAAAATCCATCTAAGAAAGACATGACTTCAACCCCTAAAACTTTTTGCAGCAAGTGTTCCATCTTAGACAGGGTGTAGTTGTCTTTTTTAGAGCATTTGTTCAGATTCCTAAAGTCAACACAAAGCCTGATTTCTCCATTCTTCTTTCGTACTACCACAAGGTTAGCTATCCACTTTGAATACCTTAGGGGAACTATGATCTTTGCATCCAACAACTTCTTGATTTCCTTTTCAATTAAAGGCAATAAGAGAGGGCTGGTAGGTCTTAATTTTTGCTTAAAAGGGATGGTGTTCTTCTCCAGTGGAATCTTATGCTGAATGACGTTGGTGTCATAGGTCCTAAGATCACTGTACTCCCAAGAAAAAATATTAGCAAATTGTTTCATCAGGGTGCAATACTCAAAACTTTGGGCATAAGACAAGTGAGCGGATAGATTTATGTACTTTGGATGGGCTGGACTCCCTACATTATGTCTATGAACTACAGACTCATTTTATTTTTTGGCAGGCTTACAAGGTACATCATTATGATCAAAAAGCTTCTCTAGGGGCACCAATCCTTTGGGTATATGGTTACTAGGTAGCTAAACAATGCTATCCTAACCAATCCCATCCTTTAGCTTGGACTGGTTGCATTCTTCAATGGCTTCTTTTTCTTGGTCAAAGTGCATTTCAGAAAATTCATCAATGACTTGTAAAAACCTATTAATTTCATCATCATCTTCAGAAACTTTCCAATATTTGACATTGTCAGGCATAGATGGTCTATATTTCACCTAAACTTCATAAATCAATTTAGGAGGCAAAGGATGAGTAAACGTGCTAGCAGACACAGCAAGGGAATCAACAAGATGGTTCTTCATTCTAGGGATGTAAGAAATGTTGAAACTATTAAAAGAACCCCTGAGCTCCCATACCTCATCTCTATATGTTTTTAGCCTTGGATGCTTTGCTTGGAAATTTTTGTTCACTTGCTGAATGATAAGGTTTGCATCTCCAAACACCTTCAGTCCTTTGTTGCCCATTTCTTTAGCAACGTTTAAGCCCAATATCAAGGCTTCATAGTCTGCTATGTTATTTGTGACCTGAAAAGTTAACTTGAAAGATAAATGATGCATTCTTGTGTGGGGGACACAAGGACTACACCTGCCCCTACAGCTTCCTTAGAGCAAGCTCCATCAAAGAACATGTCGCAAATTTGTGGGCCTTCTTCCTCCGTGAACTAGAAAACCGGTTTCCTACGTTGCATGGAGGCCAACTGGGATTCTTCAATTTGAAGAATACAGGCTCCAAAATCAATGTCAACAGCATAGATGGGATGATTAGTGACATTCCTTTCATCACTAATGATATAAGCCAACTGAGCTTCTCTGTATAATCTCCTACTCTCACCTCCAAAAACTAGGATAGTAGCATAGGATAGATCATTTTGCAATGTTCCACCTAATCTCTTGATCCAACCTCTGGAAAGCAACATGCCAAACTTCAGGGTACATCTTCTACCATAATATCCATCATCTTACTCTTCATGGGTAGCTGAGACAAGGTGATGGATAGGTCTTTGATTAATCCCAAACATTTCACTTTTCTAGAGTAAAAAAAATACAGGTCATGATAAGACTTGGTAATGTCAAGACCCAACTCATCCATGACAGCCTTGGGCATTAGATTATGGCTAGCTCCTGTGTCCAGAAGGCAGTTATGAAGGATTTTGTCATGAATAGTCAAAGAGACATAGAATGATGGGGAGCTGTCATCATAATTTCAATCATTGGGCTCAGAACAACAACTGGTTTGTCATCTTGCATGTTTACATAGTCAGTGGAGGCTTGGATGGCTTTAGGCTCAGGGGCCTCGAGGATAGATCTCTTGAAGGACTCATTCTTCACTAGTTCAATCAGAGGTATAGGTATGCTTAGCTTCTAAATTTTTGATTCAAAACTGAAAGGAGAAGGGGACTTGTCAAGGCCTCTTACCTCATGGGAGCTTTGAGGATGATGGGATCAACTGCTAGTCATTTCTGCTTATTAGCTTGTTGTATTGCAGGGACAAAAGCTCTATGAACAGGAGTTTCCTTGGCATTATTCATCTTCAGCCTCAAATCATATCTATGTTCATCATCAGTTTGTAGAACAGCTCCACCATCCCACTCTTGGCTGATCTGGTCATTGAATAATGAATTTTCATAGGCAGCTAAGGTCAAAAAGGAGGCACTGCCTTTGTCTTCTAGATAATGGATCTCATCATCTTCTTCAAACTGCTCTTCTTCCATGACTACATCCTAGAAAGGGGTCTTTACCCTTTGGTCTTCATTAGCATCTTTGCTTCTTTGCAGAATCTGCAACGGCTCATTAGCTCTTCTATATGGATTTGGATTTCTAGGAGCAAAGGTATTAGGAACTCTTCCTTTCCCAGGGTGCTGCTCAACCTTTAATTTTGAGATTTCAGAGGCTAATGACTCTATCATCTTGGTCATTTTATCTATCTTGGGATCTGAAGATGATGAAGGTTCGCCCCTCTGTCTCCTTCTATCAACATTCCCCTTGAGCTTCTCTGCAGTCATGATGTTTGATTCTACTTCCAAGGCTGCATCCTGCATATCAGCCAAGGTAGCACATCATCTCTCCATCAACAGTAGATAGAAGTCAGAATCAAAGGCACTGGCATAGGTGAGTTTAGAAAAGGTAGTGGTGGGTTTTACTTCAATTGGTATCTTGTTGTACATGTGGTTAAACCTCTTATTAGAATTAGACAACAACTCACCATTTTCCCTCTTTAAGTTCCCAAACTCGATGTGGTAGCAGAGTAGATCCTTCTTATCCCCCCAATGCTTTAGGAATGCATAATATAAATCCTCAATATCTACTATAGACCTTGGGTTCAGTTCTCTGAACCATTTTCCAGCCTCTCCATCTAGACTTTGGACAAAGACTCTCATCCATACATCAGCTTCACTAATATCCAGGTTATCAGCATAGCTATAGAATGATTCAAGATGTTCCTCAGCTGTAACACCTTCATTCCTAGTGAACTTAGCATATACTTTTGATATTCTCCAATAGGCATGTCATTCAAAGGATTGGGTAGTACTAGAGGTCCATACCTAGCAGCTATGTTTCTTTCCATTTTGGTAGGTGCTTGTGGTGCTGCCATAGCTGTGGTGGCTATAAGGGTACTGGAAGTCTGAATGACAGAGGGTTGAGGAGTGACTGATAGGACTAAAGGAGTATGATGGATAGGAGGAGAGGCTTCCTTTGGGCTTACAACGAAAGAAGAACCTAAAGAATAAGGAGCTTTATGAATCTCTGAGATTTTTGCTTCACTGCTAGTATTAGATGCTATACTCTGAACATGTATTTGTTCTATTACAAGATTTTCTTGAAGAGATATAGAATATTGTTTACAACTACCTAAACATGATGCTCCTTTTTTCAACACCTTTCTTTCTTTGATGATTTTTTTAGGGTCAGGTACTGGGTCAGCTTGTGGCTTCTGAGGATTTCTCCGAGTATGCCTCACAAACTGAGCCAGAACGATGGAGTGGAGTCGCCAATAGGTTCTTCCTCCAGTAGAGTCTCCAGATAGATGACTACAACCCAAATAGTGTCCAGGCTTTGTTTATCATCAAAGATGGATCTGTGTCGTCCCCTAGGGAAGCTGAGCTTCAGCCTTCTCTCCCTAGCAACGACACCAATTATGTTAGCACTTGAAGAAACTCTCCTAGGTTGTAGCTCGGATATGCCTGGTAACATATAAATCTTCAATATCGTTCTCTGAACTATTGGAATGGGTTAGGGTTTGGATCAAGTCAGATGATTGTTTCAACTTTGTTTTCACTCAAGACATGCATGAACACCCTTAGCTTGACAAGGCTTTCAACCACTAATGCTCAATAGTTTATAGATTCAATGAATAAATGGAGAATCCTGATTGTACCAGCAGATACATACATAAACACATATGAATGGATACCTACAGAAAGTAAATGAAGCTTGCAAATCTAATTTATCAACACAAAGATAATATGACAGTTATCTGGCATTAGACACAGAAAAAAAAAAAAACATGAATAACCTATTCAAGTGCAAGATTAGAACAGAGGAGAAGATGGAAATTGAACATGTAACAACAAAATGAGCTTGTATTACTAGAATGAAGATGAGACGCTGGGAGGAACAGAGTATCCACAGTCTCCAAAAGTTGAACCCCTATTACTTCGAACTTTTAGCTATTTATAGGCTTTTTACAATACTCTTGAACTCTCTTAGGCTCAGGATTTCTTAATATATCCCCTTTGTCTTCTAACTACTTAATGCCATAACTAGACAAACATGAGCTCAGAGAGTTCTATTTCTAACAAACACGGTAATCAAATTCTGCTAATTTCTCTGCACTGTCAGGTGGTTCGCTCGTGCCAGCGATGTTCCATGATCAATTTCCGTTGGTTCGGCTACATCGTGTTGTTGTTTTTCCCCTTTCAGCCATGCATTCTGTTATTTCAGTTCAACTATCCAACTATCAAAAACACTGACAAAGCCAAAAAATTTCCTCCCTAGGTGACTGGTGGGAAGTGGGGTACGGGGGCACGTGGACTGTTCGATGGTGTGGATTGACGGTCAAGATGTTGGTCATGCGACAGAGGATGAACTATGGTGATCGTGAACGAGGGTCGTTGGATCGGGAGGAATGGGCAGAGGAGATCAATCGCTGGAGGCTTGAAGTCGTGGCAGGAGTGGAATAATCCTGAGTTGTTAGATCTTAGATGTGTAGATCGAACGGCTATCGGGTGGAGGAGGTTCTCAAAGGTTAATGCCTGGGAGCGGTTTACTTAAGCGGAAATGGTTTATATCGAGCGGTCATTGGGCAGTAAGTGGTAAAGGTTGGTGCCCGCCCAATTCCATTCATTTAGCACCATGTAGAAGTGGAGGAGAGAGAGGAAACCACTTTATGGGGGGGGTATCCCTCTCTATTGTTGCCCAAGAGATATACGCGATAGCCATTAGATTTGGCAGAAATGATCTAATGGTGGTGATTGGTCGAAGATGGGTGAGCGTATAACATTGGTCGGATGAAGTGTGGACCGTCAAATTAGCGGGAAGATAGATGGTGGGGGACACGAAGGTATGGGACAACCTCGAGAAATGTGCAAAGGGGTGCATATGGATAGAAAGGTATAGTTTTCAGGGGCTTTTGCGCATTAGTGCATGTTTTCATGTGCTTTGAAAAATAATAATACATAGGGGGGCAAAAATGGATTAATTCACATAGGGTCAAGGTGAAATTGAGTTTTGTTATGATGTGAAGGTTGGGTTAGGACATGAGTGAATGTGGATGGGAGTGGACGAATGACAAAAGTGAGGTGATGGACCGTATGGGAACCTCTCCACGACAACGGAATAGACATTTCCCTCCTTTAGTCTTCAAAATAGTGGCATTGCAACTTAGGGCTAACAAGGACTAATCAAGATTGGGGCTGTGGTCAAAGAAAATTTCACCAAATTAAATGACTTCATGGCATCCTCAGTCCATTTTACAACACTATCCTTCTTCAACATATTAGTTATTTCACATAAATGTTCTGCCAAATTTGGTATAAATCTGCGTAAGAAATTCATATTACTGTTGAAATCTTGGATCTCCTTTTTATTGCGTGGAAAATCTATATGCTGAATGGCCTCCACCCTTGAAGGATCAATGTGAATACCATCTTCAGAAATGATATGACCAAGGAGCTTACGCTCGTCCATGGTAAAACGACTTTTCTTCGAGTTGAGAGAAATCCCGAACTTTCTACATTTCTGAAAGACAATCCTCATGTGGTGCAAGTGCTCATCATCAGAACCAAAAAATACCATAAAATCATCTAAATAAACAACCAAGAAAACATCCTTCTCATTAACAAAAGCTATGTCCATCGCCCGCTGAAAATTGGATCCAGCATTCTTCAATCCAAATGGCATTTTGGCAGACTTAAAAGTTCCCCAAGGTGTTGTGAAAGCAGTTGTGTCTTGGTCTTTTTCATGCACCAAGATTTGATTATAACCTGAGTAACCATTAAGTAGTGACATCCGTGATGCTTCAACTAATCTTTGCAAAATATGGTCCATCTTAGGAAGTGGGTAATTATCCTTTAAGGACACCTTGTTAAGGTTCCAAAAATCTATGCACAATGTTATCTCTCTAGTCTTCTTTCATACCGAGACCAAATTTGAAATCCAATCAGAAAATATAATTGGAATAATGATTCCAACTTTAAACAATCTATTTACCTTTTTCTCGATGGATGGCAACAGCTTTGGATTGATCCTTCTCAAATTCTGTCTGAAAGGCTTTTGATCTAGCTTGATAGGAATAGTATTTTGAATTATATCCTTGTCATACACCTTCAAATCTAAATAATCCCACGCAAAAACATCAGAAAATTCAGAAAGTAATCTAACACACTTGGCTTTTACCTTGAGAGACAATGCTTTTGATTGCTTTACAAGCTTGGGCTTGTCAGTTGTTCCAAGATTGACATCTTGAACTCCTTTGTCAGTAGGAACCAAGCTCAATTTTCTTGCCACATCATCCTGATCAAAAAGCTCCTCTAAAGGTATGAAACCTCTAGGAATAATGTTATCCTTCAGCTGTAATACCTCCATCTGATTCACCTCATTCTCTTGTTCATTGGAATCACAATCATCATCAATAGAAGCATTCTTGAACTTTCCTTCATTTTGCAAAAAGGCATTGATTTCATTATCATCCCAAAACACTTGCCAATACCTCAAATTATCTAGAATAATAGGCTGATGTTTGACATGAATTTCAAACTTGTTGTTGGAGTTCATTGGGATCTTAAAATTTCTTGCCGCAGTGGCGAGTGAATCTGCAATAATTTTTTGAGTCCAGGGTACTACTGTCAAGGTATATTCAGGAAACGTTCTCAAAATATCTAGGACAACATTTCTATAGGCTCTCATCTGCGAATGCTTTGCTTGATATTCTCCCTTTACCTATTTGATTACCATCTTTGAATCACCATAGACAGAAATCCTTTTTGCATTCAGTTTCTTCAAAATTTTAAGACCTATAATCAAAGCCTCATACTCCGATTCATTGTTAGAGCAATCAAAAGCCAACTTGTAAGAACATACTTTAAAATTACTTGGGACTTTGTTAGGCTGAAAAGTAGGGCTGTGAATCCAAATTCCTATACCAGCACCGCCCTTACCCGCAACGCCATCGAAGTCCATGCTCCAAAGGACGGCTTCAACTTCTAACTACTGAAATTTTGTTTCCTTCTCTACCTTACCTTGGTTGATTACTTCATTTTTCTGCGCTTCACTGACCTTTTGCTACTGTGTAGGCTACTCAGAAGAACCTTCTACTTTCTCTTTTTCCTGATTAAGGACTGCCCTAAAATTATCGAAAATTTATGGTACATCATCTACTTCTACAAGTTGAATATCTTCATCATTTAATCCACTATCAGAGTACAAAACAAATGATTCTAAATCAGTATGTACAACATTTATTTGATAATTCATAGGCTTCTCTTTACTAGTGATCATGTATTTCAGTTACTTTTCCTGGTACAACTTCCTCAATTGACCGAAAACGGGAATGGTAACATAAGAGAAGTCAAGTTGTAAAGTGCCCTTGAGTTTAGCACCCCACGATCTAGACAAGAGCATACCAAATCGAGGTGGTATATCAACAATAACCACATCCATAAAAAAAAAAATTTGGCTAGGATTTGATCTAAAGACACCACCAGATCTTTGATAAGACCAATGCAATGAACTCTACCGGAGTCAAAAGAGTACAAAACATGATATTTCTAGGTAATATCCAGGCCCAACTTCTCCATAATGGCTTTAGGCATCAAATTGTGAGAAGCTTTGGAATCAAACATGACATTATGGAGAATGTACTTATGCAGTCTAAGACTCAGATAAAAGGGAGGGACTTCACTATCTTTAGGATGACCTTCTATGGCTGGGCGAAAAATGAGTTCAGGATGATCATCTTCGACATTTACCATGTCTGACAAAGGATCTATTTGCAAAATTCTAGATACATGGTGTTTATAATTGCTATTCTTTACCAACTCAATCAAAGGAATGGACATGTTTAATTTAGCAATTTCACTTTCTAAATTAAAGGATGAAAATTTTTCTGCCTCTTTGACAGCAATGTCCTTCTTTTCTACTTGCTCTTTTGCTGCATTTTTCTGATCGTTCTTCTTGTTTGCAATGATATTTGGTGATGGTACTTCACTGAAACTCGAATCAACAGGCTCTTTCCCTTTCTTCTGAATGTTTGAAGAGTCGTTCTTTGATTGCACATCCTTTCTTTTCTGAATGGGATTGATCGGTACATCTCTGCTCCTCAAAGAATACTACCTCTATTGTGCTATCAAAGCATTCATATAACCTTGCTGATAATCATTAGACTCAACCTCTAAAACTGCATCATTTGCTAATATGTAATCTTCATCCCTTTGAATGTCTGGAACCTCTGCATATTCTTCATCTTCCATCGGAAAAATGGCCATACCATCGGCAATGAAAAAATGGTTTGCTTCAATTACTGGATCATTGTCATCTTCTTCTTCCATTCCCTAAACATAATTCTGCTGCAAAGTAGTTCTTATCTATTGTTGTTGTGCTGGTTGGTCTGGTGCCTTTTGTTCTCTCTGCTTGATTCAGAATTGGCGTTGATGTTGTCCTCTAAAATTTGGATTCCTGATTAGTGGTTCAGGTCTATCTGTGATGGTCAACCGGTCAACCATCCTCTCCACTGTTCAGATCAAAGTATCCATCTTGACATCTGAGGTAGATGCTTCCTCATTTATGGTCACTCTTTTTTCAGATCTCATTCTTGCCCTTTTGGCCAACAGATTTTCTTCTACACTCACAACGTTCTTCTGCATGTCTTCTAGTGTGGTGGGATCACATTCCCGTAACTGATATGCCATATCAATATCGAAACCGTCTAGAAACTTGAGCAAATTTAATCCCTTCAGTGGTTTAATGTTGGTCGGAATAGAATTATATACTGCATTAAACCTCACACAATAATCTTGCATACTTTCACCGACATTCCTTTTGATATTTTCATACTCTGACAAAATTTGAAGTGGATTCTTCTTTACCTCCCACTGATCTAGGAATTTCCTATGGAGGACTAGTAAATTGGTGATAGAGGCTGCGGGTAAATATCTGAACCATTTTCGAACTTCACCTCCGAATCTTTGTACAAACAATCTCATAGTCACATCTTCTATCTCTACCTCATGGAGGTCAAAGAAGTCATTCATTTTATCAACATGTTGCTGAGCTGTAATGATTTGAGTGGCATTAAGGTGAGGTATTTTACTTTGGTAATTAGCAGGCATAGCACCAAGATTCTGAGGTAAAACAAGGGGTGCATACCGGGCATCGATGACTCGAGGTGGATTTAAAACAACAATTGGACTACTATGGGTTGATGGATTAGTTGATGGAGAACTGGGAGTAATAGGGATGGGATATGATAGGTTGAAGGGGAAGCGCAGGTATAAACGGAGGTTGGGAATGAACTTCAGAGGTTGACGGGAATAATGATGAGCTGAGGGTAGTGGAAATCGGTTCAGAAAACTCAGGGATCTTAGCAGTAGTAAGGGATGATTGAGGGGAATTTAGGATATACTCATCGATTGACCAGTTTTCCTTTTGAACTACGAGATCTGCAATAAACTTTGGGTCTAGAACTATATCATCAAGTGCACTTTTAAATTTAGTTCTAAATAGAGAAAGTTCAAATGAAAAATCAAAAGGGATATCTTCTAAGAACAACCACTCATCTAGGTAGGAATCTACTTTTATCAAAGGTCTTAAGCTGACTGAACTTTCTTGTCTTTTGAGTCTTGTTGAAATAAATCTAGGATTATCCACTACTAGGGCGGGATGTGGATCTGGATTGGCCCTAGTGTACTTTCTCAAAACCAGTGTACTCAAATTTCAAAGTTTTCTATATTGCTTTACAACTTTCTGTTTCAGCCTAGTAAATTCTAAAACTCATCATCCAAAAGTTCAAGAATTTAAATGAAAGATATTACCAGGGTGATTAGACTTTCGTTCCCCAGTACGGTTGCCACTATGTTATCACCTGGATTTAACCTCAAGCTGAAGGGAGGCAAGCCAGGGTGGTGAGCTCCAGTATTGCAACAATAATTCTACAACTCCTGTGTCCTCCTTCTTTACTTTTATCAACCCGGTAGTTTGTAACAAACTTGGAAGCGACGATGTTATATGCACAAGTACTAGCTCTTACTGCAGGCTGTCACTTGATTAGCTGACGCAAGTTCGCTAGGAGCTTAAGCTAGTTTCTATGAGTTCTCAGAAGAAGATTTTACTGTGATGGAAGAAAGCTTGCTCTACAGGGCCTATTCTACTTTCAGAGAGAGAAGGGAAATTGAAATGAAACACAAACCCTAGCAAACCCTAGTTTACCCACTAACCCTACTTTTGCAAAAAGAGATGGAAACTACTGAAATGAGTGCCATTAACTAATAAAAATGTAAATTGCATTTATTCAGGCTACTTCTGAAGAGAAATGAGAATAATTCATCTTTTCGTACTTTTGAGTATTTTTTATGCGAAATTATTATGCTTATGATTTGACTGTTTGTGACTGTTGAGAGGTTTGGTGGCCAAGAAAGATGGAGTTGGCTTTTGCAGATGATAAGGAAGGTGTGGAGAGGTCCTAAGAAGTCCCTAGTACCCTTCTGGATACTTCTATTGTGATCAAACTTCGAAAAATCACTCGCAGGAATTCTATAGGAGGCTGCAGGGGATCTACATGAGATTCTACAAGAGGATCTACATGAGGAGGCCAAAAGTGGTTTTTTGAGGTTTGAGGGTCGAAAAATGATGGGAAAGGGGAAATTAAGGTTTGATGATGGTGTTGAGGGGTCTATAACTTGTCAAAGAAGATGGTTGGATTTGTTCAAATGGCGAGAAAACAGTTTTATGGAAAAACAATGCAGAAATTATGGTAGATTGGCGAAATGTGGCGAATGAGTGGGGAAATCTTGAGAGATGAACTAGTACAGGCTATGTTGTGGAGGAATGATGAACTGGAATGTTTTACAAGAGATATGCACACTTACTTCTCAAAACTAACCAAAGCAAGAACCAAAAACAGAGTTTTGTCTATTTTAACCTAAATTCTAACCTAAAACTAGAAAAAATGCCAAAAAGTACTTTTATGAACAGAAAATTATGCGATAAAACCATGGTGAATAAACATAAAATGATCTGAGCATGTGAATCAAACTAATATCAACTTCTCCAACTCGAAATATCACACTAGCAGTTGCATTGGAAGAGCAAAAACTATGTTTTTAGTGGCAGCAGTAGTGCCTTGACCTCAACTCATGGTCCCAAGGAGGGAGAAAGGAGATCAAGACCTACTGGTGCCCTTTTTGGATATTTTTCTGTTACTGCAGCAAACTACTTAAGCAACTTGAAGCAAAAACAAATGTTCTAACCATCAAAAGCAACCTAATTTAGCAAAGCAAGATTAACCTAAACAACAGAAATTATCTCATGAATGCAAGCAAAAGCATATAAATACACAAAGGAGGTTTGGGTAGCTTGGGTTGGGCCCTAACCCAAGAGCTTCAACCCTCTAGAAAGAATCATTGCTGGTTCAAAACTTGGTCCATCTTCATTTATCAAAAAATAACAGTTACATCACAAAATTGTCTTCAAAAAGAGCTCGAAAATGAGCTGAGTATGAAGCTGCGTAAAAGTGAAAAAATATACTATGAAATGGATAACCTAATGAGGCTTGAAGCCTTCTTATTTATATGAGTGGGGACTCCCAACAGTCCTCCTAAAATTAAGGAACTCGGCTGCCTAGAACTGAAGATAACAGCAGCCCTACTTGACTTGTTCCGCTCCCCCTTGGAATCATCAATGTGGGCCTTTGTACTCCAAGCTGTTGATGAAGAATTCGAGGAAGGGATCATTAATGAAGGAGATACCCCTCCTATAAGTCCTCATCCCAATTTCCTCGAGTTTGGCTGTCATTTTGCTTATAAATTCTTGGTCCTTGTCCAAAATTGTTCAAAAAATCAGCAATAAACACTCATTAGACTACATGGCAAAGTGACCACCCCCATTCACTCTATTGGCATAAATATATTCAAAAACATGCACAAAAGTATTGAGAATGGTGGATTAAATGCAAATAATAGGTAGAATGAGCCCATATAGTTACCCATTTTCGGGGCTCATCATCACCCCCCTGCTGAATGGGTTGGTCATCCTCTGAGCAACTAATCAAGTTCTTCATCTTTAACAGCTTTAACAACTTCCCTGACATCCCAAGCTTCTGATGTGATGTCTTCCTCTCTATCATGGAAGCCTGCTTTCCTGTCCACTTCCTCCCATTGTTTCTGTTCTTCCTCCTCCCTAACTCCTTCCAGTAGTGGAGTACTGAACTTAAGACCAACCCAGTTGGCATTCAAGTTTTTCATTAAGTGTTTGTATAGGGGTACTCTCCTCATGGCCTCACTCATTCTATTTGGGGAGTGATACTCCCTGATCCTTAAGCTATGTGGTGATGTATTCCACCTTCTCATGCATGCATGAAGGCAGTCATCACCCAACAATCTCTCCATATCATCAAAATGAGCAATAGCTTATGCTTTCCTGTCAACATAATAAGGGAGAACTTGGGGATTGGTTGCAAGGTGTTCATGGGCATAGATGAGAGCCAATGGTTCTGCTGGTTCTGCCCTTACCATCAGGGGCTCACTTAGCTCTTTTGCCATTATCTTTTGAATTTCCACTACTCTCTTTTAGTCATGGCTCGTCCAGGAAGCCATAGCCATGAGCTGTAGGTCTCCCAATGCAACATTTCAATCCCATAAGTTCATGTCAGGAAGTGACATATTGTGTAGGTAAAATTCTACTAGCTTGGCTTTATCTTCGGCTGAACTATGATCACATAAATCCATAAACAGAGCATAATCTTGAAATGGGATTGTTCCCCTCTAGGCCAATGTTTTAATCTGGAATTCGAGCCACTGGTATTTAAGATACAGTGCATAGGATCTAGTTGGTTGTCTACATTGCAAGGCCTCCATTGCCCAGTTGGCCATGCAGGCTAACTAGGCTTCCTTTTCCTGCAACTGCTTTTTCAAAATCAGCACTTCAGTTGCTGCCTAAGATTCTCTTTCTTGCTGCTATTTCATTAGTGTTTCACTATCTGTTTGTGGTTCTTCTTCTTGTTTTTGTTTCTTTGTTTCCTCACTATCTTCCCGGGGTCCCTCTTGTTGTTTCTGCCCTTCCAAGATTGGCAGCTTGTCTCCCCCTTGAGGTTCCCGTTCCTATAACTGATTTTTCAACAATTCATTTTCTTCCTATAGTTGGGCTCTTCTAATGCTCTTTGTGTGCCTTACCATGCCTAACTCTCTGCTCATCTCCATTAACCTGTTTTCCATGTGCCCTATATCTTCGACCCCTTTAGATTTGGCAATTTGCATCGAGGTCTGGGTCCTGACTCTCTCCTTTTTTAGTTCAAAGAAAAGAGGCACTGCAAATTTTTGTGGGATGATCTTCCCACCTTCTAGAAGATTGTAATAGGAGCCTAAATTAGGCTAAGGGCTTAGCTAAGGTATTTCTTTTTCCTTACCTTCCTCTTGTGATTGTTCTTCTGCCTTCTTTTCCAATTTTTCAGTTTCTTTAAGCTTGGCCAATGTCTCCTGTAGAGAAGTTTGTGCCTCCTGTAGGAATGCTTTGGAGTCCATCAATTTGATCCTTTCCTTCCAGGTGGAGGTCTTCAGACTCCCTCTCTCGTAGGTGATAGAGATTTTGGAGGGAGATTTCTCCCTTGTTACAGTAGGTGCATCCTCAATAATAATGGGTTCTTTTTATGGTGGCTGGGGCTTTCCCACCTTAATCCTGGTGCTCCTCCTAGCTTTGAAATACATTGATGTCTGTCTTTTTCTTTTTCCCTTTTGCTTAGATGGAGTGCTTAATGTAGCAAGCATAGCTACTGCTTCCCTTGTCAGTGATTCAGGGGATCTTTCCTCCTGCTATTTTTCTTCTTCACCTTCTGTAGTTTTTCCTGCGTCTGTTGTTTCTGTTTTTGTCTCTACTGTCTCTAGTGGCGTTTTCTCCTTTTCTTACTGGGTCTCTTCCCTTCCTATGGTAGTCTTTTTCTGAAATTTCTTGGGCTTCTTTTTCTAAGCTTTTGTTCTCTTCCTCTTCTCTGCTTTTGATGTTGTTTTCTTTTTTACCTTAGGTTCAACTGTGGTTTTTTCTGGTTTCTCCTCTTCTTTCTTTTTCTC
This sequence comes from Pinus taeda, assembly GCA_000404065.3. NCBI lineage: Eukaryota > Viridiplantae > Streptophyta > Pinopsida > Pinales > Pinaceae > Pinus > Pinus taeda. Next base: position 65,571 of record APFE031021237.1, read on the forward strand.
CTCTTTTTCTTCTTCTATTTGACTATTTTGTGCCTCCTCATGAACTTCCTTCTCAAGTTCCTCTTTCTGATCCTCCTCTTCACTACTAGATGGGCTAAGGTCATCAGTAAGAGTTTTGATGTCATCTTCTCTAGACATGTTCCTGAAAATTTCCCAGGCTATGGGGATGGTGTAGGTGTGAAGGGAATCCTCTACCAACAATTTGATGAGTCCATGGTGGGCCAGTTGGTTTGGAACCCTTGCATTCAACTTGGTGCCACATTTTATTAGAGATTGGAGGAGAAAATATGGGAGACTGAGTTTCTAGTTGTAGGTAGGTCCATCCCATATTTCAATTCATGCAATAACCTGAAGTGATAACCATAAACTATACTAAATATTCCTTCACAAGAGATATATTTCATGATCTGGTAGTTGACCTCACTCCATGGATGAGGTAAGCTTGTCCTTCTGACCCCATTCTTATCCTCTACAAGATGTTCATCAACCTGAAAAAATGTCTTTTTAGCAACATGTCCTAATGGTTTTTCTTCTTTGCTCCAGGGGAGCCCAAGTGGAAGACCTGTGATTCTGCTAATAAAACCTGGCGTAAGCTCTAGGGTCAAACCCCTGAAGCTGACTATAGCATGGGTTTTTGAATGTGGCCTTAAGGACATTAAAATTTCCTCTGTCACCTCCTCATCATATCCATGAATTCTCTCAAAGAAAGACATCCAGTTTGCCCTGGTGAAGAGGGCCACCACTTCTGGATGCTCATGCAATTTGCTGGAGTTCAAAGGCTCCTTTCTCATAAAACCTCCTGGCATGGTGTTTAGTGACTTTTGAAAATGCTCAGGTGAGGAAGAAGGCAAAATTTTTTAAAACCGGAAACAAAGGAGTGGCTGATGTTTGTCTTTCTGAAACCAAAGAGGGAATTTCTTGTGTTCTTATTTCTTTTCACAACATCAATTTGCAATTTTTCTCCCTTCAAACTGTTTACAACCTGAATTTACTTCTCAGCTTTTGGATGAAATCAATACTTTGATAGAACAGAGAATATATAACACAGTGTTTCTTTTTCACAGAGTAGACAGACTTGCAAATTCATTTTTTCACAGGCTTGGTTTCTATGGTTGCATTTTTTTTAGGAGAATACGGGAAAGGAAAGAAAAAACATATTTTTGAGCATAGAGAAGAAAATGGAGAGACTGTATGGAATTCTGGAAAACACAGGCATACTTTTAACTCTCTTTCCTTTTCTTTTTCAACCCAATACATCGCTTCTAATCCACCACCTTGTACAGATATATCACATGCAAAGTGGGTTTCTGAGCCTACCTCTTTTCAAGCTCGAATTTGACAAAAATTTTGAATTTTTCCTCTGCAGAGCTGCTCTCGAGCCTTCCTGTAGAAAGGCTCCTGTAGACGGTGTTCCTGCTCCTGTAGAATGCAACAGTGCTCCTGTAGAACCCGATAGGCGGGAGGGTTTTGAAAAACTAGTAGAAAATGTCTGGTTTGCTGTTCTAAAGGTGGTAGGTGAGTGTTGTAGTCAATAACTCGTCGATGCAAATGAAAAAAAGGGTGGTGGAGGCTTAGATCGCACTGTACTTAAGCAGATGGCATGATCTACGGTGATGAGGTGAGGTGGCAGGATGGGTACGTTATCCCCATCCGGACCGTTGGTCCTTCTCTAGTGCCATTATGGTAGTTCATGTTGCTTGACTGCCATCACCTTCATTATTCCTGTTATACACCGCCACCACTACTGGTTTTGAGTTTTTTCTTCCCGAGTTGATGGGCCACACATGTTGACTGCGCATCTGAACTGCGGTTGGAATTGGACGAGGCTCTTTTGAACTCCATGAGGGTGTTTTGAACTGAACGAGGGTGGCCAGTTAGCTGGCCACCGATTTTGTTTAATTGTGACCATCCCAATAGTTCATACAATTCCAAAATAATATTCATGCAACCAAGGAATAGGTTTAGGCACTTACCTGTTAGTTGCTGCTATGCTCCGCATGCTGGACTTTGGCACTTCGTTTTCTCATTGCTGCTGTTGCTGGTGCTCTACATGCTCGGACTTTAGCACTTCATTTTCTCATTGCTGCTGTTGTTGGTGCTCTGCATGCTCAGACTTTGGCTTATGCTAGTGATTTTTCAATTAGACTCTACTCCTTACATGTTGCATACATCTTGGCTGCGCTGACCCTGTTTCTGGAGCTTGTTTTTTAAAGGGATCAGCTGCTACAGGAATCCTGCGAGATTTCCTGTAGCTGCTTCTCCCTTTGAAATTTCAAGCTGATGCTTGATCAGGGGCTGAAGAGACAGCTGAAGAAGGTTCTAAACAAAAGGAATAATAGCTAGAAGGCATCAGGTAAGAACAAGTGAAGAATGTTGCTGTTTTATTCATTATATTTTTTTTTTGGAAGAAAAAACAAAGGAAACATCATTCTGTGTTTTCTTGTGTGTAGGGAAGAAAAAGAGAGTGGAAATGTGGGTGTGCAGGGATGGAATGGAGAATTAGGATGATGGATGGTGGCAGGGAGGTCCATAGGCCTTCTAAACAAATTTCTAGCCCTCAGATTCTTTTCTAAACTTGATTTTGAGCTCTCTGTGATTTCTACAGAAGCCTCCTGTAGAATGCACCGAGTTTTCTGTAGGATGCGAAATCTTCAGGAATAGTGAGACCAAGGCCTGAGAAAAGTTAATGGCAATGGAGGAATGGACCATGAAGGGTATATGCAACTTGGTCATGTCCTTTTTCCTTGTGTGACCCTCCTACAATCTGCAAATGCATTCAAAAGAAGTTAGTTTTTTTTGTTTTTTCTTTTTATGAGATAGTTGGAATGCCTCCAGGAGGTTTTCACCCTCACTGTCTGCCCTGGGTGCCTCCAAGAGATTTTCACCGTGGGATCTTTTTTATTTTTTTGCTTTTGTTTTTTCTCTTTTTTTTTAGCTCAAGGTGTGGGTGGAGTGGAGGCAAAGACTTGCTCCACTACCAACACTGTTTTACCTAGATTCTCAATGAATTCTTACTTGGAAAAGGGCTTCCTGTAGATCTTCAACCAATTCCTATTGACGAGCATGCGGATGGATTCTTCATCAACGGTCCAGATCAGGACTAAACCATTGTCATTGCATTTTTTTACTGTGTATGGTCCCAGCCATCTTGTCCTTAGTTTTCCCTTGAAATCTTTATATCTTGAATCATATAGCAGCGCCCAATCTCCTTGCTGGAATTTTTTTTCTTCGAGGTGTCTGTCATGTCATATTTTTCTTTGAAGTTGGACTACCTCTGAGTGGAGAAGGGCCTGCAATCTCTGTTCATCCAATCCATTTAGCTAAAGCAATCTTTCCTTTTGTGCATGGCTGAGATCTAGGTCTAGCTGAGCTGCCATCCTTAATGTGTTATGTTCAAATTCTATTGATAGCAAAGCCTTCTTCCCATAGACCAGCTCATAGGGTGTGAACCATGTGGTGGTCTTCCAAGTGGTGTTATAGGCCTAGGTGGCCTCAACCAATCGATTCGCCCAATCTTTTCTGCTACTGCTCACTACCTTAGTTAAAATTCCTTCCAAAGCTCTATTAGTGACCTCCACCTGTCTATTTGCTTGCAGATGATAAGGGGTGGAAGTTTTGTGCTTAATCTTGTGATGTGTGAATAGGTCTTCAACCAGATTGGAGGTAAACTGACTCCCTTGATCTGTGACTAATTCTCTTGGATAGCCAAACTTGTAAAAGGTATTTTCCCTCAAAAACTCAGCTACTTTTTCTTCTGTTGCTGCCTTGATCGCCTTTGTTTCTGCCCATTTTGTCAGATAATCAGTACACACAATGATGTAAGATTTCTATTTTGAAGGAAGGTTGATAGGACCCACAAAGTCCATGCCGCACTTCTCAAATCGCTCGAAATTCACTTGAGGTTGCAAGGGCATCTCATCCGTTGGAGTAGGTTTCCCCATCCTTTGACATCGGTCACATTGGTTGATATATCTCCCGACATCTTGATGAAGAGTGCGCCAATAATAACCTGCTTACAAAATATTGAAGGCAATCCTCTTTGCTACAAAGTGGCCCCCACAGGGCCCATCATGACAGGTTAGGAGGATGTCAAAAACTTTCTCCTCCCTGACACATCACCTGAAAATCTGATCTGGGCCAAGTTTAAAAAGATTGCCCCCAATCCAGGTGAATGGGGCACTCTTCCTCACGATCTTGCTCTTCTCTTTTGAGGAAAGGTGTGGCGGAAACTGTGCTGAAACCAAATAATTTTCTATATCAGCAAACCATGGAGAGAGTACTGAAATAATGAATAGGTGTTCATTTGGCATTTGATCATCCACCATTCCTTCTTCACCTACAGGTAGATCTAGTCTAGACAGAAAATCAGCAATAACATTTTCCTTACCCGGCTTATCAACAATGGTCAAATGAAATTGTTGTAATAAAAGCAACCATCTAATGATGTGAGCATTTACATCAGGTTTATTCATCAAATACCTAATTTCAGCATGATCAATGTGTACGAATGTTTGATAACCGGTGATGTAGTGTCTGAACTTATTTTGGGAATGGACTACAACTAAGAGCTCCTTTTCGGTTACAATGTAGTTTAGTTTAGCCTTGGACATGTTTTTACTGACAAAATATATGGCATAAGGTAGCTTCTCCTCAAATTTCCCTAAGGATGCTCCTATCACGTTGTTCAAGGCATCTATGTGAATGTGGAAAGGTAGGGCCCAGTTTGGACCTCTCAAAATTGGGGCAGTTACCAGTTTACCTTTCAAGGTATCCAGAGCCTCTTGACAGTTGTCAGTCCATATGAACTCAACATCTTTTCCCAAAAGGCCAAACAATGAAGAGGCTAGCTTACTAAAATCCTTGATGAATCTTCTATAATACCCTGCTAGGCCTAGGAAACTCCGAACATCTCTTACCTTTTGAGGGGGTGGGACCCTTTGGATGATAGCAATCTTGTTGGGATCCACCTGTAACCCTTGCTGAGAACTCATATGACCTAGCACGGTCTCTTCAGTCATCAATAATTCGCATTTTTCAGGGCTAAGGGATAGGCTCATTTCGATGCATTTGGTTAAAATTTTCCCAAGTTAGTCAAAGCTTCCTAGAAATTAGAACCTAAGGGGTAAAGTCATCCATATAGATTTCCACTGAATCATGCACCAGTTCAGCAAATATGCTCAGTACTGCTCTCTAGAAAGTGGCAAGAGCATTGCACAATCCAAAAGGAAGGACTCGGTAGGCAAACGTACCCCAACGACAAGTGAAAGTGGTCTTATCTTGGTCTTCCAAGCTGATTTGGATTTGGTTGTACCCGCTAAACCCATATAGGAAGGAGAAAAACTTCTTCCCTGCCAGGTCATCTAACACTTGATCTATGAAAGGAAAAGGGAAATGGTCCTTCTTGGTGGCCTTGTTTAGTTCCCGATAATCTACACAGATTCTCCACTTCCCATTTTTCTTTGGCACTAGCACCAAAGGAGAAACCCATTCGCTGTCAGAGATGGGGTAGATGAACCTTGCATCCAACAACTTTTGTAGTTCTTCTTTGACAATGTCCTCAAGGGCTGGATTCATCCTCCTTTGAGGCTTCCTAACTGGTTTACAATCTTCTTTAATGTAAATGTGATGAGTACAGACTGAAGGGTGGACCCCCTTCATCTCCTTATAGCTCCAAGCAAAAGCATCCAAGTGATTGTTCAATAAGCTACACAGTTCTTTCTCCTAAGAGGTGGATAGGGATGAGTTGATCTTCAAGGTTCTTTCTAGGCCGAATTCCACATTCTTAACTTGGAGATAGGTCGGATCAGCCACACAAAGATCAACTACAGGATTGGCCTAGGTTTCTTCTACCAACTCTTCTAATGGCAACACACTAGGGGTGGATTTTGAATCAAGTTTTCAATAAGTTCATCCTATGTTTGTGGGCCCCCCATGGTAGCCTCTACTATACACAATGGTGCAGAATAGACTTCATCCTCATCTTCCTCCTCCAACTAGAGGGGTAGATCATGTTCTAATAGAGGTTGGGCAGGAGGATATAGGACTAGCTGTTTGGGCATATGCCCATTCTTGATTGTCATGTTCCCAGCTCGACAATTGATGTAAGCATCTACAGTAGCCAACCAAGGCCTCCCCAAGATGAGAGGATACTCGGTGAGTTTTGCCTTCAGCTGGAGAACCAGGAAGTCAGCAGGATACTCCCAGGAGTCAATAGAGACCATTACATCTTCCACAATCCCTCAGGGGTCACGATGGAGCGGTCTGCTAACTGTAGTATTAGTTAGGTCTTTCTCAAGGAACCTTGAAGGTTGAGTTTAAGCATAGTGTCCCTAGTCATCACATTAATGGAAGCCCCTATATCAATCAAGGTATGGGGGATTACGGTGCCATTGATGTGGACATTAACTACAGGACTCCCAGGGTCTAGATATTTCGGACAGATTACCTACCCCAACATCAAGTCAGACAGTTGTCCTATGACATTGATAGTTGGGTCATCTCTCTTGCGCCTGCCTGGGTGTCTGAAGAAATTCTCCTTGATCATCTTGTTGTATATGGGCACATATTTTATGGCTTCGAGAAGTGGTATTTTTACACTTAATTGTTTTAATTCTCTCAGAAGTTTAGTTTCTTCTGGGGTCGGTTGTGTTGTTCCAGTTAGTTTCTCAGGAAAGGGTGGAATGACTTTTGGTTCACTTTCCTGCTTTTCTTCCTCATCCTCCTTAAGGGGAGGTTGGCTATCTGGGAGAACCTTCCCAGACCGTAGGTTAATCTCCTGAATCTCCACAGCATAGGTCAGACATGAGGTTTCTCCACTATATACCTGCTGGACCTATCTGTTTTTGGGGTTCGAGTTCGATTGAGCAAGTATTTGGGGTTTTCTTAGTGGAGCAGGAGGTAATGGTTGTGGTTGAGCATGTGGTGGAGGCAAAAGAGTGGGAGGAGAGTTGTACTGGGGCCTCCACCCCTGTTGAGGTGCATTCCACTAAGGCTGTGGCTGAGCATAAGAGTGATACGAGTGAGCAACTGGTGAAGCCTGGTATTAAGGAGGATACGACCAAGGAGGGGGTGTGGACTAGGAAGGATGAGCAGGGGGACCCCAAAAAGGCATGGAAGTGGCTTGATTGGGGTTGTAATAATTTTGGGATGTCCCTTGCATTCCATACTAGTAAGGTCTGGGTCCATGTGGCCTCCTTTGGTTCATGAAATAGAGTGGTTCAGTGGCTCCTTCAGCCCCCTGATATGCAACTTTGATTCCAGGCAAGGAAGGGCACTGATTCGTAGGATGGTCTTCTTCACAGACTAAACACACTTCTATAGAGTGCAATGGACATTCATTCCTAGGATGCTTTCTAGTGCACTTGGGACAAAAGATGGTCAAAGCCCTATCAACTTCCTCTTGTTTCCTTTTGATACGCAAGGTATCCATTTTCATGGCAAGAGTCTTCCTCACCTCGCTCTTGAAATCTTCCAGCTGATTCTCAAGTTCGTTTCTAAGGGATGAACTGGATGAGGATGTACTGGCTAAAGGTTGACTTCCCCTACCTCTCTTTCTAGCTAACTTAGAATGGTTTCTAAACACAGTCTTTATGTCATCATAAGGTAGTTGGTAGATGTCTCCCCCAGCCAGCAAATGGAGGGTATCTAGAAGGTCTTCAGGGACTCCTCTAAGCAGAACCAACTTCAGAGATTCGAGGTCAAGTGTGCACCTGGCCCTTTTATAACTGAGTTGAAACCTTTCTTCATAGTCTTCTAAAGATTCATCGCTTCCCATGGTCATTCAAAAGATTTCTTCCTTGGTACCATTTGACCTACAGTAGTCCCAGTACTTATTGTTAAGGGCTTGCTACATCTGAGCCCAAGTTGTGATATTGTTTCTAGGTAACCCCATGAACCAACGGAATGCTACATCCTTGAGGGTAGAAGGGAACAGTTTCAACTTCTGCTCATCATCTGCATAGTCATAAGTTTGACAGAGAATAGAAAATTCAAACAAGAAGGTATCGGGATCCTCGGTAGTCAGTCCATGGAAGTGAGGTAAGGCTGAAGGACTTATGTTTTTCATTTTTGTGTCCCCATTGGACTCTCAAATAGGAAAGGCACCTTCTATTCTTTCCCCATCTCCTCTAATGTTTCTGTTTTCAGCCATGGTCTCAGGAGGAATGGTTTCTTTCTCTTCTTTTGTTATAGGATCTTCATATATCTCTGGAGGTTTACCTATAGGTTCTTCTGGATCATTGCCACTAAAGAAGAGAGAAGGGTGACTTAGTGATGTGGTGGGGGTGTTAAGTAGGAATTTTCCTGAATTGTCTCTCTTCCTACGAGGCATGAAAGGAAATCTCTTTTTTGGGTGATTTTTGTGTTTTCTCTGCTTGTACCTACAAAAATAAAATGTATTGACCAACAACTTGCAACTAACTTAAATGAATCTTGCTGAAATGGAAATTGCAGAATTGAAATGAAAGCAAGAGATGGCTAATCTACTTTGCTGGAATGGAAATTGCAGAATTGAAATGAAAGCAGGAAATGTCTAATCTATGCTTGCTGAAATGAAATTGCAAAATTGAAATGAAAGAAGGAAATTTCTAATCTACGCTTGCTAAAATGAAATTGTAGAATTGAAATGAAAGCAAGCAATGTCTAATCTACTTTTGCAGAATTGAAATGAAACAACTACTCTACTTCTGTTGAAATAAACTACTTAGCAGAATGTTGCAGTAGAAAATAGAAGAAAAGCAGTAATCACAAAATACTTTGACGCTTCCCCAGCAATGGCACCAAAAAGAGTGGTGAGCTCCAGTATTGCAGCAATAATGCTGCAATTCCTGGGGCCTCCTTCTTTACTTTTATCAACTTGGTAGTTTGTAACAAACTTGGAAGCGACAGTGTTGTATGCACAAGTACTAGCTCTTACTGCAAGCTGTCACTTGATCAGTTGGCACAAGTTTGTTAGGAGCTTAAGCAAACTTCTATGAGTTCTCAGAAGAAGCTTTTACTGTGTTGGAAGAAAGCTAACTCTACAGGGCCTATTCTACTTGCAGAAAGAGAAGGGAAACTGAAACAAAACGCAAACCCTAGCAAACCCTAGTTCATCCACTAACCCTACTTTTGCAAAAAGAGATGGAAACTACTGAAAGGGGTACCATTAACTACTGAAAAGGTAAATTGCATTTATTCAGGATAATTTTGAAGAGAAATGAGAAGAAATCATCTTTTTGTACTTTTGAGTATTTTTATGTGGATTTATTATGCTTATGATTTGATTAATTGTGACTGTGCAGAGTTTTGGTGGCAATTGAAGATGGATTTGGCCTTTGCAGATGGTGAGGAAGGTGTGGAGAGGTCCTAAGAAGTCCCTATTACCCTTTTGGAGACTTCTATTGTGATCAGACTTCGAAAAATCACTCGTAGGAAATTCTACAGGAGGCTGCAGGGGATCTACAAGAGATTCTACAAGAGGATCTACAGGAGGAGGCCAAAAGTGGTTTTTGGAGGTTTGAGGGTGGAAAAATGATGGGAAAGGGGAAATGAAGGTTTGATGATGATGTTGAGGGGTCTATAACTTATCAAAGAAGATCAGGGGCGATGGAGATGGTTGGATTTGTTCAAATGGTGAGAAAACAACTTTATGGAAAAACAATGCAGAAATTAGGGCAGATTGGCGAAATGTGGTGAATGAGTGGGGAAATATTGAGAGATGAACTGGTATAGGCTGTGTTATGGAGGAATGATGAGCTAGAATTTTTTACAAGAGATCTGCACACTTACTTCTCAAAACTGACCAAAGAAAGAACCGAAAAACAGAGTTTTGTCTATTTTAACCTAAATTCTGACCTAAAAATAGAAAAATGCCAAACAGTACTTTATGAACAGAAAATTATGTGAGAAAACCATGGTGAATGAAAATGAAATGATCTGAGAATGTGAATCCAAACTAATATCAACTTCTCCAACTCGAAATAGCACACTAGCAGTTGCATTGGAAGAGCAAAAACTGCGTTTTTGGTGGCAGCAGTAGTGCCTTGACCTCAACTCATGGTCCCAAGGAGGGAGAAAGGAGATAAAGACCTGCTAGTGGCCTTTTTGGATCATTTTCTGTTACTGCAACAAACTACTTAAGCAACTTGAAGTAAAAAAAATTGTTCTAACCATCAAAAGAAACCTAATTTAGCAAAGCAAGATTAACCTAAACAACAAAAATTATCTCATGAATGCAAGCAAAAGCATATAAATACGCAAAGGAGGTGTTGGGAAGATTGGGTTGGGCCCTAACCCAAGAGCTTCAGCCCTCTAGAAAGAATCAATGTTGGTTCAAAACTTGGTCTATCTTCATTTATCAAAAAATAGCAGTTACATCACAAAACTGTCTTCAAAAAGAGCTCGAAAATGAGCTGAGTACGAAGCTACACAAAAGTGCGAAAATATACTATGAAATGGGTAACTTATTGAATCTTGAAGCCTTCTTATTTATACAAGTGGGGACCCCCAACAATCCTCCTAAACTTAAGGAACTCGGCTGCCTAGAACTGAAGATAACAGCAGCCCTACTTGACTTGCTCGGTTGCCCCTTAGAATCATCAATGTGGGCCTTTGTACTCCGATCTGTTGATGAAGAATTCGAGGAAGGCATCATTAATGAAGGAAACACCCCTTCTATAAGTCCTCATCCCTGTTTCCTTGAGTTTGGCTGTCATTTTGCTTATAAATTCTTGGTCCTTGTCCATAATTGTCCAAAAAATCTGCAATAAACACTCATTAGACTACATGGCAAAGTGCCCATCCCCATTCACTCTATTGACATAAATATATTCCAAAAAATGCACAAAACTATAGAGAAAGGTGGATTAAATGCAAATAATAGGCAGAATGAGCCCATATAGTTACCCATTTCTGGGGCTCATCACAGGGTAACCACAAACCATGCTTAGCCAAGTAGCTAGCCCTACCAGGCCGAGAGAGGGTTCTCTCCGTAAGGATCTCAGCCAAAATGATTGGATCAGGTAAAGGATATTAGGCTAAGTATAGTAGCACAAAAGTTTTGATTGGATTTTGAAGGGGTTTTTCCAGATCAGGAGGAGCTGGACAGTTTAGGTCTAAGGAGCTAAGTCAGAATTGCAGGGTGTTCAATGGGGCAAGGTAGGCATAGGCTTTAACACTCAAGAGCTTGATGGGATGAGATGTTTTAGACTGGTGAGAAGCTAAAAAGGGCATTTGAAAACCATGAATCCTTCCTGGACTGCAGAAAACATGAAATGGTGAATGGTTTCCCAAGGCAGAGCACTAATGCAATGAATTCTGCGTATCAAACTTGAAAAAATTCAACTAGAAGCAATGAAATGACTGATGGCATACATAAACATATAAACATATAATCACAGAAGAAGAAACTATACTAAAACTCCATACCACAGGGACCCCATAAAAATAGTTTCAATTCTTATTAATCTCCTACCAAACTGCTTACAAAAGCTGTACAATCAATGTCTAAGCATCCAACTGAGTCCAACCCTTTACCATGAGAAAGAAGAAGAATATATAGAAAAGTATTCAACCTCTTCCCATATTTAGGGGTCAAATCCCTAAGATTAGGAGCTAATCTATCTGCTACTGAACAAGAAACAGGGATATAGGCATCATTAACAACTTGCCTCTAAAAGTAAAACACCTATTCATTTGAGCTCAAACTAACTCCTAAAGCAATGAATCTACCCTATATCACTATTTTTCTATCATAATTACATTCCAATTCATCATTTACGATGGTAAATCATCCACCATGAGAGAGAGTCCATGATTACAATAAAAAACTAAAAAAATAGCAACCCTGAGCAAAAACTGTCAAAAGCGCAGCGCCACATTCAGGTCCCTTTATGAGGCCTTCCCTGCATCCAAATTGATCCTATGATAGCTCATTGAAAATTTCTTCAAGTCTACTTTTGAAAACACCTAGAATTTCGGCATTTGGAGCTCATTTGACCCTTCAAAACTTGATTCTCCCAAGACTGCTTCTGTGTGTCCAAAAAGTGGTAGAAAGGTCATTTTTAGGGTGTTTTTTGACCTTTTGGTGGACCAATTCTAACCCAAATACTTTGAAACTTGCTAGGGTGCATTTCCTCATCTCTCTAAATCCAAAAAGGTAAACCATTTCTTCATTGGGTTCCGCTAGCACTGTGCTTTTAGGCAATTTTCCTGTGTATTGAAATCCAAAATTTGCAAATGACAAAATTTGCTCAAAAATTGCCCAAAATTGGTGAAAAGCACCAACATCATGTGCTTTGATGAGCCAAGGAAGCTTCAGCCAACATCCTAAGTCTATCCTCCTCCCTTTTGCCTTTCAAGGCATTCCTTAGCCTAGTTTTCATTCTCTTGACCCTCATATTTCAAATCTTGTTTTGGGTCCTATAATGATAGGCCATGTGTGTGATCATCTGATTATCTCTGTTGGCCTTCCATAGCAGCTTCTCAAGTTGTAGGTTGTCTCTTTCAATCCAAGTCTCCCTATCATCTTCAATCTCCTACTTAATAGGAGCCAAAGTGACTTGTTCTTCTTTGCCACTTTGTTGTTTCAACTTGAGCATTTCTAGCTCCATGAGGACTTGTTTTTCACTCAATTGTTTGTTTTCTTGCTCCAAGTATGTAATAACATATTTGGCCCTCTCCAAATTGTCCGCCAAAGCTTGCACTTGAGCTTCCTTTTCTCGTATGATGATGTCTTTAATGGTTTCTTCGTCTTGAGCCTCTAAGTCAATGATTTCAACCCCATGATGAGTATAATGTTGCTTCGGCTCATCATGCTCAGTCAAGTCAAAGTCCCTTTCCTCCTCATCATCAAGACTCTGCTCTGGCATCTTTTCCTTGCCTTTGTGCAGCTACTACACATGTACCTATTGTGTCGATGAAGAAGGCAAAGCCCCTTCCACATCCTGTGGAGCTAGCATTTGCCTATGAGCTGACGAAGAAGGCAAGGCCCCTTCCACATCCCGTGGAGAAAACACTTGCCTATCTACTGCAAATAATCTCCTAGTGCCCCTCTGATATGTCATGTAAACAGGCACCCCAGTAGTTCTTGTCTCCCTGGTCTCCTCATCTGTTTTTACTTGGCTAGAAGTTCCTCCTGCTTCTTGAGACACTGGTAGAGGGATTTGAGGACCTCTGAAGATATCATGAGAAATAAAGGTCTCCCAAGAGATGTTAAGGAGACTGAGATGATGTAGCACAATGACCTTGATCAGGGAGTAATGATAAAGATTGCTCATGTGCTGAGGGTATGGCTTCCTTTGGACAATATAAGCCATCTCCTCAATACTCATGAACAAGTAGTAAGGGAGGTTTAACATCCTCACCCTGGTAAAATGCATGAGGAGCCTGATGTGATAAGTGTACAGCCTGGAGAATCTGCCCTCACAAGTGAAATACTTCATGATGATTTTCATCATGGGGACATACTTGTTCTCAAGAAATATGAAAGGAAATAGTCTCTTCACCTCATTTCTATACTGGGGTTTGATATAAGGCTCATAATAGTACTCATCCAGATCCTGGCGCTTGAACCACTTCTCCCCTACATTAGGAATCCTAGTAGCATCTGAAATGATGGAAGATGAAATGGTGAAAGTTACCCCAGCAAGAGTCACCCTGTTGTCCTAAAGATGGGCTGCAAAAAGTCTAGTGAGCTCCAGGTGATATTGAACTCTCTCTACCTATTCACAGAATTCATAACAGCCAAGGTATCTGAAACATGTGACAGCCAACTCAGAGGCCTGTAATTCCCTAAGGTTTGATGGCTCTTCTCTGATAATCCTACCTCCCTTGTGTGGTTTACTCAATTGCATGGCTCTATCTACTGAAGTGTCACTTCCTGTGTTCTCCTCCTCATAGTCTCAGTCTTCCGGGTCCATGTTTGCAAGGTTGAGGTGTATGGAAATGAGGAATGAGGGGATAGAAAATGAGCTTATGACTAGGAAATGAATGGAGGAGTAGGAAATGAGAGGGAGGGTTTTGTTTGCTTGAGATTTTCTCTTGGGGAAGAGGGACAAAGGGGAATGTGAATGATATGGAATAGTGGTAAAGGCGAAAAAGGGATAGGGTGATAGTGAAATAGGGATAGGGGAATTTTAGGGCTGTAGGGATGGGTGCTAGGATGAACAGTAAGGATTTAGGGTTTAAGCATTATTAGGGAGATTTTAGTGGTTGAGATCAAACATGGCAAATGATGCTTATAACTTAGATTTGCAAATCAAAACCAAGGTGAGGGATATCTACTTACCTGTGATGATGGATAGCAAGAGCAATTTTGAAGTTTTCTTGAGGGTTTGGAGGTTTTTGGGCTCTCATGCTAAAACAGTAGCGCCAACGCTCAGAAGCGCAGCGCCTGTGTTAATTTTCATTAGAAAAATCAGGCAAAAGTGCAAAACTAGGTGAAAAGCATAGCGCCAGTTTGCTTCAGCCAAAAGCGTAGCGCCACTCTACCAAAAGCACAACACCGGGCTTTCTTCACTCTAACTCACTCAAGCTTGTCTTCTTTTCTCACCTTTTCACTCCTTGCTTGGAAAATGAAGATAATGAATTTGAAAATGAAATGTGAGGGCTTATATAGGAGTGGATTTTGATTTTTCACTTGAAAAACCCACTTTTCTAATGTTTCTTGTTCTTCTTTAAAACTCTATTTTAATGCCTTTTTCTTCTGTGTCTTTGCAGGTGGATAAATGCTCAGTTGACTTGATTTTTGCAATGTTCTTTGTCTTGTAGCAAGGAGACATGCTCTGGTGCAGCTGAGATCAATTATTACATATAGGGACTTAAAATTACATATGAAATACAAATAAAATTAAAATATTGTCTTTTCACCTCAAAAACATGTTTTTGAGGTGAAAATTACATTAGGTTAAAAGATAATAATTCAGTAGCTATGACTTACAAACCATCATGCTTGATTTATATATTATCCTCATACCCTTGCTGACCTTTATTTACACTTTAAAATCAAACTTTTGACCTTGGTGGTGAAACCCTAAGACCTAATGAAAACATTCCTTATGACCTAATGGACCATGATTACAAATTGACCATGAAACCATAATTGAAGACAACCTGAAGAAGGGTCAGCAATTATACTCTATGAGGGAAAAATTGGAATTTTTGAAGAGAAGACAACCATCAAAGGATCAATTTGACATGACCTAATGGAATGATGCAAAATTTTTAGTATGGGACCCCTAAAATGACAATGCAAAGAGAAAATTTGATCCCTGATGGAAGTATGCAAATACTGACACTAACACAGGTCAAGAGATTGAACAGGAAATTTACTTTGTTGCAGGAAAAAGGCTTGCCCACATAGGAATTCTAATGGAAAATTGATCCCTTTAGAAAAATATCAAGAACAATTGTGTAACATAGGTGTTGATGCTTCCAAGTTTGCAAAATTTAAACGAGTTATTAGTGATGAAGCTTTCTGTTGGCATTATGTTTCAAGTGTTGTCCTTGATGGCAACTCACTCAGAGGTTGTTACAGGTGCTCAGAGGTTGGTACAGGTGATGGCAACTTAATCAGAGGACAGATCTCAGTACAGCAGGACTAGAAAGAGATATACGCAGGTTCATCAAGGAGAATCAGCGTGTACACGCAGGTTGGATTCAGTAAAAGCGCGTACATGTGAAAAGTACCTTTGGTCCGTGGCAGTTAGTCCTTGGAAGTTGTGCCTATGGTTTTGGACCATGGTGTCTCGACGGACGCGTTGATCCCTAGTTTCGAGGTTGATGGTATTGTATTGCTATGGTTTTGGCCTGTGGTATTGTGAAAGGCCTAAGGCTATATAAGGAGAAGATCATTAGGCAAAGGAGTGTGGGGTGTGTCTGATGAAGTGAGAGGATCTGGGATTTCTGGTTATCTGTTCGGGATGTTTGGCAAGGGTCGGATCTGACAGCGAAGGCATAAGAATCTATTTCTAGATCTGCACGCGGGTTGCCTTTGGTGAAAGCGCGTATACACGCGGTTTTGGTATGGTGAAGTAGCGTATGCTTAATAAGATTTGATATTTCAGGTTGCTGCTGATTCTGGTGGTTGTTGCAGAGTTCTAGGCTCTGGTCTTGTTTCTGTGTACTTGATGACAGGGTTGCAGTGATTCAGTATTGGGTTGTTTAATGAATTATGATGCAAGTATAAGTTGGTGATTGTATTGCAGTAATTTTTGTTTTGTACTCTTGGATCCAGTCTGAAAATTGATGAAACGTGGTCCCTGAAGATTGTAGGGTCAGCACCTACGTACTAGTAAATGGATCAGCTAGTACAAGAGCTGAGGGGATTGTAGCTCCCTTCCAGAAGTAGTTTGAAAACGAGAGAGGGTTGTAGCCCTCTGCAGGATTGTAGCCTGCATACTGGTAAAGGACTGCACCAGTATATTGTAAAAGAAGTTTCTCATTAAAGAAGAAAGAAACGAATTGCAGCAGGTGGTTTTCACCCACATTGGGTTTCCACCTTATATCATGGTGTTCATGTGTGTGGCTCTTGTGTGATGTCCTGATCTGTTATACTGCACCTGTTTACTGTTAATATGCTTAATAATGTTCTGATGCATTCACTGAAGATTAAGCTAACTGAATTATAAGATCTCTGGGTATACGCTAGTTTCGTTAGACACAGTCGCGTGTATACGCTGGTTCACTTAATTGAAGTAGCGTATATGAATCTGAGTATGAAATTGAAAAGTTTTATCTGATCTAATAATACTGATTCACCCCCCCCCTCTCAGTATTATTTCCAACAATTGGTATCAAAGCAGGTCCTTCAAAGGAAGCTTGATCGCTTGAAGGAAAAGATCCATCAGAATGGCAAATCCAGAAAGAGAGGCACACATCAGGCCACCAGTTTTTGACGGGAACAATTTTACTCACTGGAAGATAAGAACCACTGCATATCTACAATCACTTGGAGCAGAAGTTTGGGGAATCGTAGAAGGAGGATACAAATTCCCATCAGCAACTCCTACAGATCCAACAGAGAAAAAGCAATATGAGCTCAATGCCAAAGTTGTTACTGTCCTATTGAGAAGTTTAACA